>JAODUH010005108.1:0-10319 GCA_027564835.1 Typhlichthys subterraneus | reverse complement strand
TCTCTCTCTCTCTCTCTCTCTCTCTCTCTCTCTCTCTCTCTCTCTCTCTCTCTCTCTCTCTCTCTCTCTCCCCCCTTTGCCCTATTCTCCTTCCCCTCATTCGCTTGTGCTCCACTCTTCTCCCATATCTCCTTGTTTGGCTCCTTGCCCTCCATTCATACATCCTGATTTAGCCGTCCTGTCAATATTTCGCCGCCCCAGCTCTCTGCTTTCCTGCTCCCCTCGTTTCCCTGGGGAGCTTTTTGTGTGGCGCGCATCGCCAGTGTCCCCGCTACCGTGGCATGCTAGCACAACATATTAACTTAAATTGAGAGGAGGGAGTTGGGGGGCCGAAGTAGGGAAGTAGCAGAGAGGATACAATTTAACAGAGAGGTTCCAACGCACGGCACTTCCGCATTTGATTTTTGGAAGAAGGCTTTTTACTGTTTATGCAGATGAACCCACATGCAGAGCCAGAAGGTTGTGGGTTCAAACCCCGGTGCTGACCTACCTGTAAGCATCCTTGAGCAAGATGCCTAACTCCTAACTGCTCCCGGTGGTTGGTCGCACCTTGCATGGCATAAATGTGATTGTGAAGCAAAATACTGTAAAGCGCTTTGGATAAAAGTCCATTTACCATTTGTAAATGTACGTTGTTTGAGGCCATGCATGGCCTCCACAGCAAATGCTGTTAGTGACACTTACTGTAAGAGACCAGAAGCATTCCATTTTTGCTTCCATTAAAATGCATTGAAATGCATTACAATACTCCATCTTTGTTAATATTCCAAAATCTTTGGAAGTTTTCGTTATCTACTTTAGTTTTAGTTATCTACTTTTGTATGATGTTTCTATTGTATGTTCCACATATAGATTATGAAAGTTAACAAGGCCAGACTCATATTCAGCTCCATAAGCACTTTGTAATATATCTGGTGGAAGACGGATTAACCAGAAAATACTATTTACAGATTAACAACATAATGGATGAGTAGCGCAATGTTCCTTTAGATGGTTTTCCAGGTGTTTCGCTGCAAATGTTATGGGTATTAGTTGTATATACCGTGCTTGTCCATAATATCATATTTGTGGTGGACATTTTTAGTTTCAGCAGGAATACACTCCATGCAATATTAAACATAGATAACATCATCAATGCTTGTGTGTCTGCCATGGTTGATAACGTCTTGTTCTGCACCCTGCTATGCTTACTGAAGGCCAGTGTAGAAGGTGTGTCTTTTTCTAATTGAATTTCCACCACAATATCAATTGTTTATTAAGGACGAGCATGGGTTTTGACACAAATTATGATATTGATCCAATTCCAAATTTGGGCTGAACCAAAAGAGTGTAAACTTTGAGGCCTTCATCATCAAGCCATCCATCTGTAATGTACAGTCAACAGTGTCATCTCCATCCATCCATGGAGCTGATGACCTGTCTATCTGTCTGTCATTTCATGCATTCCTCTATGCTCATCCCTCCTTCCAAGTCCACCCGTTGGCCCGCATCTCTTCTCTGCATTGCTGTGGACAGCCAGGTTGAAGGGCTGCCATCGCTGACCTTTCCCTGACCTTTCCCTCTGCAGTGTGGAGTGAGGGAGGGAGGTGAGAAGCAGAAGCACGCATTGAGCTCTTTAAAAGCAGAATGTCTATAAGCGAGCTGTTACGGGCACATTTTTACATCTTTTGAGACACTCTAATACATTGACATACATATTAGTTGTATTGTGAAGACCGTTTCCATTCGATATCAAGTTATTTAACGGAACTTCTTTGTCTAAACTAGCCTATATCTATATTTATTATAACGTTCCTATAACAGAGCCTCCACTGATTGTACAGTTCGTTCCACCGACAATCTCCTACAACAGTAGCCCTGTTTACACTTGTTTTTAAAATGCGTCTTGGGTGTCTTCAAGGTGAGCAGATGACCACTTGCGATCCGATTTCATTAGACTACATCTGCTATATTTGATGAGACTCGTCGAGATTCCTTTGTGTCTTCTTGTGTCTTCTTCCTATATAAAAATATTGTGGGCATCTTGTTTTAGGTCTACACATAAAGCCGGTTATGTGCCAAACATATTTACATGGGTGCAACGTGCGTATGTGCTGCACTAAATTCAGCTTTACGCACACTGTAACTGACCTCCTCTTGCTCCATATAGGCTAGCTAGTTAGCTAGTTCTTATTGTATTGTATGTTACATTGGTGTGAAACATGTCTGCTGGGTGGAAATTCTTCATTGGCTGAGGAAAACATAAAATGTGTTCAGCTCACAACTCTGCATTCATGATGTATTTTCTGGTTACATATTGTTTGCAGGGTTGAAAAGTAACTGATACTGAATTTCATTACCAAAAAACAGTAACTGTAATCCATTGCAGTTACCAGCTATAATAGTGGAATCAGATTACAGCTATTTTTTTATTAGATGATTATTTCTAGGACTATTTTCAAATATAAGGGAAGTTTGCAAAAGAAAAATGCATAAAAAAATGGGATGTTCTCTTATTAAGAGGGTCTTTCATTGACGTCAATCAATAAGTGAAATAAAGTCCTACCTTAATCTGATTCACAACATATACGGCCACAAAAATAGAAAGATTTGGCATACAGTAAATTGCTTTGAATGGCATTTCAAAGA
This sequence comes from Typhlichthys subterraneus, assembly GCA_027564835.1. Lineage (NCBI taxonomy): Eukaryota > Metazoa > Chordata > Actinopteri > Percopsiformes > Amblyopsidae > Typhlichthys > Typhlichthys subterraneus. The sequence continues at coordinate 7,691 of JAODUH010005108.1, read as the reverse complement.
ACAATGTTTAGGCGTGAAGTAATCTAAAAGTAATCATATTATGTTACTACATGTAGGTAATCCTAAAATGACGTTACTGATTATAATTTTAGTCTGGTAACTAGTAACTGTAACGACCCAACCCTGATTGGTTGGGGACAAATCAGGAGGCATTAGCTGTAATACAAATGACATCCCAGACCAGCTTGACAAGTAGTTTGAGTGATCGGATCACAGTGTGTCTTGGTAGTCGTTTACACGTGTGCGGTCCACTTGTAATCTGAGCGCACAAGGTGCTTTCTTAAAAAGTGCAAAATGGGCAAATGTGTTTTAAAACACGGTTTAATGCATGATAGTTACTACTTACAGCAAAACAAATAACAAAAATATTCCCATACAGTATATTGCTATAGAAACGGTTTAGGTTTGTTACATTTTTATTTTTATTTTAATGAAATACTTAAATAAATATCAACTGACATATTGATATGGGTTCCTGTTATATACTTTATAGTAGACGCATATGACAGATAGAAGATCTTAAAGTAAATCTAAATCACAATATCTGACGTTATTGATTTACTGCATATACTTACAGGTGTTTAGGGAGATTAGACTGTTTTCCTTTTACAGCAGATACATAGATTAAACTGTTTTCTTTTCACAGCAGATAGATTTTTCTATTTTTACTGTAAAGCATTCTGCTTGATATTTTTCCACTGGAAATCTTTCACCCCTGGCGAGCTGCAAGGACAATGACCAAGAGGGTCACCAACAGGAGGGTCACCAAGGTCTGAATACATTTGGTGCTGAGCTCCACTAACTCAGGGCTGAGTATAGTGTGCAATGTATTTTACCTTTACAGGTAGAATTGCTGTAATGCTTACCATTACGTACTTCACTGTATGCTGGGGGATAGGAGTGGGATGATACTAGACTGAAATGAACCCTTTTACAACCATAGGATATGCACAAATGTGGTGCTCACCCCAGACCTCCATAGAGTATAGCATGGTGCGGCATTCTAGCCTCACAAGCCATCCTGATTTGACTTTCAGTCTTTCATTGCACTACTGTATTTCTGTACAATGATCCGTATGATCAAATTGTATATGTTTTTACAGCTGCGGAAAACATAGAGACCACTGCAGCAGTATCTCAGATTTTTACAATCAATACGTTTCATCTATTTGTTATGTATGTGTGTTATGTAATATATGTATTTTTAAATGTATATTTCTAGAAGTTTTCTAATGATGTAATGTTTTACATTAATTTACAATGAATATAAAATAAATATAGATTTACATTTATATTTATATTTATACTATTAAATAAAAAATAAATGTTCAGTGGTCTCATCTGTATTTGCGCAGCTGTATATTTAAAATAAATTTCTATGTCAAAATGATAAATATTTGCTGCCAATAAGGTTCCGCTCAGCCAGCCCGGCATGTAGCGTGTGCTAACAACATTTTTGTAAATGTACAACATTTGTAAAAGAGACACACAAACACACACACACATAAAAAAAAAAACTGATGCTGTATATCCTCTTGGAAAGATCTGAGTTATAATGTGACCGGACATGTGCAAGTGTGCGCCTTCGCACACAGCTGTCACCCATCCCAACACATTAGATGGGCCATTATTCAAGTGGAACAGGGTAGGGCGGCATCGACCGGGACACTGGGGTGACTCCGGCCTGTTAATGCACCGTTTCAACAACCTTTTCTGCTCCGAGGCACATTTTGGCAAAATACAATAATCCACCTGCATTGGTATAGACAGCTGCATCAAAGCACATCCACGTATGTTATAACAATTCCGTCTATGATAAGGTACCTCTTCTTCATTATTGGTGAATTAATCTTCCAAAGGGAAAGGTTGTATTGTTTCTGTAAACGATACATGCAGTTAAACTGTAATAGTGTACAAGAAAATAAGTATATAATACATACAACAACATTACCTGTCAAAACATTTTAATAAAAGTTCCTCCTGCCTACAGTATTTACCATGTTAACTGGTAATGGAAACCTCAACTAACAGGCAATGATTATGATTAATACATATATAAGTATAAGTATATGAACACAGCATAGTTTCCATAGAGATTAACATGCTGTACCTGTTAGCCTATTGGGTGCAATATGTTTTATGTCGTGTTCATTATTGCATCATGTGTAATGTAGATTGCATTCGATCCAGACCTAATAGTGCTGGTTATACAGTGTATGCAGGAGGACATACAGTATGAGCAGTGTGACTAAAATTAAGTGTGTACAAGGAGAACCAACATGTACTAATAAAGACACAATAGTTAGCACTAACATAACTAGAATAATGTAGAAAAAAGTGTAGTGCTTTAAGTGGGACATGAGGTAACAATAACAGAGTGAGGGAGAACTATTTATGATTTCACAATCACCTCTTTCCCTTACTGATTATGTTCACACCCTCTTGCTCTCTCCTTCCTGTTTGGTGTCTATTTCTGAAGCTCTCCATTACACCACCTGTACTGTAATAGTAGATACAGTATCTGCCTCATTTGAGGAGGTATCTTTCCCTCTCTCTCTTGACATCCATCTTTAACTTTTTTGCCGTACAGTTTATAGTGGACCCCTTCTCCTCAAACCATCATAATGCACCTCCCTATGCTTCCAGGATCTTCTGTCTCAGTCACTACACTGCTGTATAGAAATAATATACTCTACTGTAGAATAAGCTGTCTCAGACTGTGCCGCTGGATGGCTGTTTCAGTGAACCTGCGAGTGGTCAGTGAGTCAGAAAATACCAAGACATCATCATTACCACTTTGACAAATGCATATTTCATTTGTTACGTGAAGATTGCATCACAAATTCCTGTAGCAGAAATTATATAACCTGCAGCCATATGAATATATGGAATAATAATGTTAATATGAATAATAGCTGTATGTGTGTAATGTAACTTTTTAGTAGAAGTGACTGTCCAAAAGCTTCTCGACGTGAATACGTTGTCAAGCGTTCGTTTTACGTGTACACCAAGGTCTAGCCGAAAGGCTGAAAGTGACCAAGTGAACAGTTTGGTAGTTTTGGATCGGTCCGCCCAAGGTAAGCCCAAACATGCAGGGACAACAAGATACTGTAGGACTCCCATAGCCTGGCTCTGCTTGACTGTAGCTCTCAGCTAAACAATTTTGCTGAGATTATAGTCTGTTCACATTAGCGTTTTCACAGCCACCATGCTGGCTAGCATACAGTCAGGGTGGGTTAGTGAAGTCAAGCAGGTTTCTATATGGTGGTAGAGCTAGATGAGACGATCAAAACAGTTGTAGCAACATCTGTTGGATAAAGGCTGTCCTATAGTTTCAAAATTAAATACAGGTCTACGCCCAGTAGGAGGCAGAAGTTGAGAATACTTTACATTTTACGCACGTCTATAAAAGCCCTGCGCCATTAAAAAAGCGCTGAGTGTGAGAGGCAGGTGTGGCTGGCTGCTCAGTCTCCATCAGCATATGTTTTGAAATGAGTATGGTTTCAAGAAACTCCTGTGGCATCCGTTTCCCAACCAAGGGTGGGTCGTTGTACGTAGATTGTGCAGCCCACCTCAGATTAGAGGGCGGTAACATTATTAACATTTAGGACGCATGATAAGTACACTCCTACGCCAGCCAGGCCCTTGGGGATCTTTAAATGGATGCATAAGGCTATTTTCAGCCCATGAATTGCAGATTTTTTCTAAAAGATTTTGTCAATATTTACGCCAGCACTGATGTCTCATCACCCTGTGACACGCAGGTGATGCACCTTTTAGGGTGCAGTTACTTTAATTTTATTTTGGACATGAGAAGTCTATTCTATTCTAAATCTATTCGGTACATGTAACTAATATGAGTGGAAGCACAAACACACACAGATGCACAACACACACACACACACACGGAGAAGTAATTAGTGCTTAAGCCACTCTGCTGTCTGCCCTCCTGGAGATATATATCAATATACAGTATTTAAATAAGGAATTTTGCGACATGCAGTATTCTGTATGGAGGAATTAAGGGGCATTCCACAACACTCTATCTGCTAAAAGATGGAGGTTTTAATCATACTGTATTTTGTTACTGTGTTTCGAAACTCTATTTTATATGCCATGGTATTTAAAGCACTTTAGAGCAGGACAAAGAGTAAACCTAACACATTGTTAGCAGCTCTGTATATAACTGTCGTTTTAGTTTAGTATTTTTATTCTTGTTTGCTATTATACAGTAAACCTAAACCCCCCGTAGTGTGCACTGTATGTCTATACAGTATAAACATACAGTATATACCTATAGCGTTCCTGCCCACATTCAAGTGGACTTCTCAATTCAGTCACACTGAACAAAGGAATAAACACATCCAGCTCCTTTTGGCCCACCATGGCGTGTTCCGTGTGTGGCGTGTACACATGCAAAACGTTTCCCTGAGGTGTTTTCATCGATTCTATGGCCGTTGTCAGCGAGCGCCCACTTCACACCTACCATTCACAGCTCTTCATCCCATCCAATGCAGCCAGCACATACTGTATAAATGTCATCAACAGCCGATGAAGACAAACCATGTGTTTTTTTTTTGTTTTTTTTTAACAAACAAACAACTTGGCGGTAAGCTACAGCATGGATGGTGTGAGGTTGATTATACTTTAATTTAATTATGCTGCTTACTCACTGGAAATATAAATAAAGATAGCATAGCCAGAATATTTGGAAACTTTTGCGCTGGGATTCCCAGTCCCACTATCTCAAAGAAATACACAAAGCCTTGATTGACATCTCCGCGATACACATTTGTTAGAACGACAAGCCTCACTGAGATGCCTGACCGTAGAATTTCTCTGCAGTTTTTGACTGGCTATGGAGACCCGCTCAACAGCCTATGACTATGTAAGTTCTGTTTAAGATGTGTTTTGGAGAAATATGTGTGGATCTATGGTTGTGTAATCTGGACTATCTATCGTCTATCTATCATTCAGCTCACATACATGTTGCATGGGTATTGAAGTTACTAGTATAGTATTGAGGTGGTCCAGAATAGATATAAGTGATGCTTGTAAATGCAACGTAAGTCATTCTGACTGGAAGAGCAGGCCCACGGACCTATTCCAGAATATTCCATCACCTCTTCCCACAGCTCTCATTGTCGTCTCTGGAGATTGCACCAGTGGGGATCGTCGCATCGGCATCAACTTTATAAAATCACCGCTAATCGCACAAAAAGAAAAGTGTAAACGCATAATATATTTGACTCCACGCTTCTCGCCCCTCTTGAACGTTTTACTTCTTCAGTTTTAACAGCGTTGTTTAGTTTCACCTTTGAGTGGTTCTTGGCCTTCCTACACTCACATGTACACGTAAACACACCTGAACACACACACAGTTCTACTCACAGCCAGAGAGCGAGAGAGAAACATGAAGACCTAAAAATGAAATAAGGGTGTGAACAGGAGATTTAAGCAACAGTGAGAGGAAAACCGTGTGAGAGCCATGCAGGCTACACGAGAGAGAGAGAGGGAGAGAGAGAGAGAGAGAGGGTAAGCAGGACAATGAGAGCTCCAGAAGTGATGACAGGATATTTTTCACCGTTTCTCTCTCCTGATGTTGTTTCCCGTCCCCCTCGGACCCCCCTCGGCCATAGAACCAATCTAGGGTCCTTCTCTGCGTCCCTTCTGAAGCCGTAACCAAATGACTTACATCACACATGTACCTTTACACAAGCTGCACTCGTGCATGCGCACAGACACGCGCACGGAAATGACTTACCTGAAACAGTTTCAGAGAACCTATGTGCATCTACAGGCTGCAAAGGATTATTGTATTTTATATTGTTGTTATTGTTTTAAAACAGTTTTCTGGTTTAAGAGCAGCTACTCAGTTCAAGTAAACCCAAAAAGGGTTTTGGGGGAATTTTCTAAGTCTATTTCTATTTGCCACTAGACCGTATGATGTCAATCATTTGGTTACTGCTCTCATCGGTGTATAACCAATAAGAAATAAGATATGTGGTTTTGCTTCAGCTATGAAATAATAGTTCAAATTTGTCAGGATAGGGTGCGTTGGAATTGTAACTCCTTTTACAGATAATTTAATTCTGACTCAGCATCATGGGTATACCTGTTAAAAGATTTACGTAAGTGAAGAATGAGGATGGAATATTAGAGGAAAGAAGAGAGAGAGAGAGAGATGGTGATGACAGGTAATCAGATAGTTCTGTTAGAGAAGAGTCAAGGTGAATGCTCTTCTTAGAGTTCATCATCACCATCAGGTTATCTTAATCTATTATCTTGAAATAGAGAGGGGCCCAGGGAACTGTGGGAAATTGAGTTTCTGTATTCACTTGCGTTATACTGTAAGTGTGAATGAGGTGGAATAGGAAAGGTCAATATCCTTCCCTTTTCTCTATATCTATTCCCCCACAGCCGTACCTTGTACCACAGCCGTGATGTAACCTGAACCTCGCAAAATGTTATGTTATGTGACAGATTTATTTAAATGTGAACATATACTGTATACAGTATCTTGCAAATTGGAAATGCATACAGGATGTCCTTTAATGCATTTGACCAGCTTCTTTTGACACAAAGGTTACAAAAAGCAATACGTCTTAGTGGCAATACAGATGCCAGGGCTGTAATCTACTGTGTGTGTGTGTGTGTGTGTGTGTGTGTGTCTGTGCGCATGTACGAGCGCAGCTTGCGTAAAGGTATATTTTGCATGTGTGAGGTGGGGTGCTTGGGCCCCTGTCAATTATCCAATGAAACATGAAATGACAATGACATTTCTGGTTATTAAATTCAATTCCCTGGCCTAAACTAACAGAAAGCTACATGAAAAAGCTATATTTACACAGTGTGAGACACAGTAATATACCCATTGTTTTAACTCCAGCAATAGCTACAGTAAATATATTTTGTCGTGACATGGAAAATTTGAATTTATGCTTTGTAAAACTAACTAATAAAAACAAAGCAAATACTAATACCTAACAGCTAGCATTTCTGCTTCCCCTACCTTCTCATGTAGACCTTTCTTCTGCTGCTGTACGTATATGTAAACATTTGGGCCACAGTGTACTCCAGCCTCCTCCGGTGGGTTATAGTCGTCGATAGTGGATGGAGAGAACATGCAATATTGATGCCTGATTTCTCAGAAGGCTTGCTGCTTGTTTTTTCAGAGTGCATTCCTTCTCTGCAGAAAGAGACACTTTTAACAAAACAGTGGAAGACAAGTGGTTGTTTTGCTGAACCAGTATTATGGACAGCTGTCCATGTCTTTGCTGCTTGGCTGGTTTTCAAAGTTTACAAGACAACATACACTGTCATCTTGTCACAGTTCTGTTTGAGAAATGTTTGTTTTAGAAATTATTATAATTTAGTCTCACGCGATGTTCTTGTACACTGCAAAAAATATCTGTGAATGTCATGGTGAAAATCTGTCAAATAATAAAGGTAAATGACCGTAAACTCCAAAATGGTTTAAAACAGCTTCTGTAACAGTGAAACACTGTAAAAATACAAAACAATAATTGATGCATCTATTTTCTGCTAAAAATACATTACTCCACCGTAAAATAAAGTTTCACAATTTTTTCTGGCAACCGCAGCTGCCAGTTTCCAGGGACGGTTTGTTCATTAGGGCGATTGGGCGACGCACTGCCAAAGGGAGAAAGAGAGAGGAGGGGATTTTCCAA
>JAODUH010005107.1:0-10320 GCA_027564835.1 Typhlichthys subterraneus | reverse complement strand
TCGATATGATATTGCGCAACGTGATATTGCGATAACGATACTGAATCGATATATTGTGCACCCCTAGTATGTATGTACAGTATGTATTGTTTGTGTGTCTGTATGTACAGTATGTATAGTGTGTGTGTATGTATGTACAGTATGTATTGTGTGTGTGGTGTATGCATGTATATATGTACAAGGTGTGTTTTTGTGTGTGTGTATGTATGTACATACATTATGTATTGTGTGTGTGTGTGTATACATACTGTGCATAAACACATTGTGTAGTCTATGAACTACAGTATTTTTTTTTTTTTAGAGATAAAAAGATGGAAAAAACAAACGTGAGTCTTTAAGTCATATTTACTTACAGTATAGTCTGGAAAATGCTGTGTGTGTGTGTGTTTGTCTATATATATATATATATTTCAGTATATATGCTGTGTATATATAGTATATCAGCACTGAAGATTTTTTTTAATAGTCTTTGTGACCTCCGCTTTATAACATTTTTTGCGCATGGGGTATTCATTCACTTGACTAGTTAGCAGTTTTGGGCAGATGTGCCATCTTGAAGGATGGGGGAGAGAGAGAGGGAGAGAGAGAGAGAGAGAGGGGGTGGGTCATCTTGGTTGCTAGCATGACAGACTCAGGGCTGGGGAGAGCCAACTCACATTCTCATTAATGACCATCGATTGTTAGGCTAGAGGAGGGGAGAGGCCTTGGCTGGCTCCTCACTGGTGTCACACACAGTGGTCACGTAAAGCCTTGCACCTCTCTCTCACATGCACACACACACACAGGTGCAAATCTACAGTAGAATGTATCTCTGTGCACGCACGCACACACGCACACACACACACACACATACATACACCCATATCCTCCACTCTTGAGTTACTCTACTGAATGCTATGCTGGTCTTTAATTGCATAGATCCTATTCATCTCATAGCTGCATGCTTACGGCATGGTGTCATTCTCCTGGGGTAATTTGGTGTGTGTGTGGGTATTGGGGGTGTGGGGAGCGTTACCCACACCAAATTGTTGCCATTCCCCGCTCAACCTCCATTTTATGACACACGTCTGAGATGCAGCGTTCGGGAGGAACGTATGGGGGAGTTCAGGGAGCATCTGGGTGCCATTAGGATGAAAGGCTTTATTAAACAGAGAGAGTGGTGGCAGCGCGTATTTGCGCTAATGTCTCAACATGATAGACCCCCTCCTGTGCGCGCGCGCGGTCAGCCTAGATTAGCATGTAAAAGTCATCCAACAACATGAAACAATAACATTTGGGCCTCTATCGATTAGGGCAGCGGGGCATAGCATGTGCTTCTTTTAGTTGTAGTATTGATTCCTCAAAGAGGATTTGTGTGCGTGCGCGTGTTCCAGTGTGTTCCAGTGTGTCTCGTTTTATAAAAGGTCTGTTTAAAAGGCCTCTGTTTCTTTCCGTCCGTCCGTCCGTCCAGCGGTTGACCGGCCAGCCCGCTCGCCGTTTGTCACACTGGCATTTCTTCGCATATTGCCTCCTGCAGTCAAACGTTCATTCAGTTTTAATGACAGATACTGTAATAGACGAGCGCCACAAATGAGTAAATTACAGTGGAATGCTTCACAGCCCCCCTCCATTTGTACTCCCAACGCCCCCATCCCTCCCAAACCCATCCACCCCCCCGCCCCCGTTCTGTGATAGTGTTTGGGGAGAAATATGAATTTCAGCGAAATGCGAGGCTAAGTGCCTGTTAGTCTGGCCGCGCACCTCGTCTGATTATCATAACAACCTACGCACACAATGGAAAAAAAAGAGTTTCAGGCCTGCGCTGTTTTTCTAAAGGAATCTGCAAATTGCTGACAACACACAGCCAATGACTTTATTCAGGCTCCCTCGGTGATGCGCGCGTGGCACAGGCTGCAAAGTTACCAGATACTGTTATACCTCTGTGCTGCCATAGCACCATCACACTGTAATAACCACTGACGGCAGTGGCCGTGGCTTCTGTCATGGTTCTCACACACACGCGCCTACTTTTCTTTTCAACAAAACAACAACAAAACAAACAAACGTCACACGTGACCACATGGGGCTGAGGTTGGTTGTGTGTGCGATGTGTGCGCTGTTAGGCATCTGCATCACGGTTAGCCTTGTGCATACAGAACCAGAGAAGCCGAAAGGGGCAGATTGAGGTGGATTTAGCAGCTGCTAATGTTCCCGGCCTTAAGTAAACACCAGTCAATGGAGCCCATTGAGATGCTCTGTGTCTGCCCCTGCCATAGTCGCCATTTATACAAACTCTAATTCTTTATAGTTGGAGGAAGGGACCCAGGGAGGGGTGAGGAAAACAGCGGGGGGAGGGTTGGAGGGAGAGAGAAGGAAGGGGGAGAGACAGAGAGAGAGAGAGAACTTTTAAGGGCTGTTAGTGGGTGGGAGCGGCCTCTTAAAAGCAAGGAAAAGGGTTTGGTTACATTACACGGGGTGATCTATTGTGTTGCAGGAATATCAACAGAGCCATCTAGATTTCAGAGAGAGAAAGAGAGAGACTATGTGGGCTGAGCCCATGTTCGTTCTGGGTTTAGCTTTCCGGCCTCTTCATCATGTGCATGGTGCAAGGGCCTGTTTAAAACGAGTCTCATATTCACATCCAATCAGGTTTTAATGGCACATACGACATTAAACTTAAGCTAGCAAAATTTTGCGCACCCGTTCTCTCCATCTGCCTCCCCAGCCCTCACGTCTCTGCTGTTGTGAATCCGCTTTGAAGAGTTCATCAAGGGCTTCCCGAGCTGGAAAGAAAATACGCCTATATTACATTAACTAAAGCCCGTCTATTTTGAGATTGGGACGACATGTTCTTATTAGTGCAAAGTCCGGGGCTGTGTAACTTATTTCCGCCATCATAATTCTTGATATGGGCTTCACGACCGACTGCCTGAAACAAAATACCGCCCGGCCTTGTTATATAAATCTGTACCATCACGCATTTCCTCTGAAGCAGTTCAAGTTGCTGGACCGTTTAAGCTGGATTTCTTTTGCACTCCCAAGACAAGAATGAATCTCTCATGGCACCTTCTAAGTCACCGATGGAATGAATCAAATCTCTCCCACACCTCTGGTATTCCCAGCCTGCGTATTCGTACAGCACAGCTCCTAGAGGCTGTCACTCAAATATTGGCTTGTACACACGAGGGTGTTCCCTAGTACACCCATCTGTCAAGTGAGAGAGCCAAGCATTGTACCTATACCGTTACCGTTAATGTACAGCCGTACATTAACGGTATAGTCAGCGATTGGAAGCAGTACTTTTTTGTAACTAAAGTCACCAAATATCCCCCCGCACTCCGCTATCTTATCGTTCTCTGTTCATGTTGAATTAATAATCCTGTACTTCTAAACAGCCCTGGCTACGTAAATAGGAACACATGTTAGGCAGACCACACACAACAACAATATGCTAGCCTTTGCAGTGTGTGTGTGTGTGTGTGTGCGTGTGTGTGTGTGTGTGTGTGAGGGGGGTGGCTTATGAGGGAGAACCCTACGGCATTGAAGAAAGGGTTGTTTTTGTTTTGCTCAAATCAAAACAAGCCTTTCTCCAGATTGACTGACTACTCCTTTAAGGCCGTACTTTGAGCGTGCAGTACGTCCTCCCCGTTGGCTCCCGCTAAGGTGCGGGGGCAAAGCGCACAGCCCGGTGTTCTGAACGCACCCGTCCACATCTCATTACGCCTGCTCTGCTCCACTGCTCCTTCAACGTTCAGGAGGGAAGAGGTGACGGTGTGCGTGCCTGAGTTTGGGCCCAAGGAGGAAAGGAGAGACCTGTTAACTCCGGGCAACAAGGCAGGTTGAGAGGCTTGAGGTGTTATTACGATGTGCCGTATGACACTATTGCACCAGGGTGATTCATGACCATTTAGCAGTGCTATTCAGTCATTTGATCACATCGAACAATTTTCTGTACAGTATTACTATTTGTTCTCTCATCTGTCTGCATACGGTTTGTTGTTTTGACCTGTGTTTTTCTTTTACTGTATGTTATGATGGTTGTTGCTTTCTCCTCTAAACAAAAAAAAAGTTATGAGCGAAATTGTCTTTTTGTATTATGTGTGTGTTGTCTTCTGCCAAGAGGCTTTTTTATTGCGATCAGACACAGCTTTTATAACGGAAAGTTCACCAGTTTCAGCCATGGTTGTTAGTGTTCTGGATCAACTCAGTGTCAGAGCTCACTGCCTGACATGTACGTGTCCGGTTAGTATTTTTATTTTATGACCATCATCCGCCCTTCTTTTCCCACCATCTGGAGTTCCAGCTAGCCGCTGGCCTTATATTCACTAGGGAGGAATACGTATCTGTGTGGCTGTGTTTTATCCACAGGAGGCAGATTGGTGCATCATTTGCAATGCAGTGAAATCACTGCAGTTTAAAGTGTACTTGTCTTTTTTTCCTTCCCCTTATTATTATATATATATATATATATATATATATATATATATATATATATATATGTTGCCCTGTATGTGGCAATCCTTGTCATAAACGGAGTCTGATATGAAGATTGAGTCGTTTATGACATGTTTGTGCTTATTGCAGCATCAGCAAAGAAGCAATATAATAGGACAGACATTGATAGAAATAGGTGGAAGTCTGCAGGCAGGTTGCATAGCAACCTAGTATGTATACTTTAATAGTAGCGTGCTGGTAGAGGTATTCTACAGTGGCATGCTCTTATTTTTCCAGGTATGGTTCCTGCCTGCTGGGAAGTGTCTAGTTTGCGCCAGTCCTTTTCACATTCACAGTATATGTCTGACGCTCCCGGAACCTTCTCCAAGGTTCCTCTCTTCCCAGGCGTTCCTTCCCTAAGCCTCCGTTCACCACCACACCACCACCCCCACTTCCTTCTCTCGCACCATACCTCATTTTATTACTTTTTTCCCTCTGTGATGCCACTGCTCTCTCCTGGGCACCGTGTCCTGCCATCTGTGCATGTTGGCAAGGGACGTAGACCTCTTGTGGAGACCCGCATTCAGCAGCCATCATCTATATTCATAACCTTTCTACTGTACCATTTGTATACGCGGACAGCACTGTAATGAGGCGCAGTGGAAAGGTAACAAACCCCCTTTCTCGGTCAGTCGCTGAAGTTTAGTAGTGCGTTTTGAGCTTACTGCGTCTAAAAATAGCGTTGCACCTTCTGTGGCACCGTTTTATATTAAAATATGTTTAATCTATAACAGCATCTGAATACATTTTAATTAAATATGCGGCTTACCACCAGGTTTAATCACATTCACTCATCTTGAATTCTGCCGTTGATATCCTGCGATATTAACTATATTTAAATATAAAACAGATCCGAGGCTTAATTGTCAGTGTCAGCGCAGAACACTTTCATCACTTATTCCAAGGCAGCACTTCAGAAAAGTGCTGCCAGCATACGCACACTATGGCAAAAAAGAAAAGTATAAAATAGCATCGTTTCTCTTTCCATCTGCTAATGATAATGAGCAATAATTAATATTTAATAAGAGGCACATGCAACGTCTGCTAGTAGCTTACACCTCCAGTCTTGGTGCCTAGCCGCGCCGCAGAGGTAATCTGGTAGCATCTTGTCCGGCCACGTTGCGTCCGTGTGGAAGGGGGGGGGGGACGAGTTCAGGACTAGTATCAAGTGGGCCTGGCCTGTTAGAGAGGCTGAATTCACATATTACGGTTGGGAAGGGCACACCTGGCGAGACCTTGTGAGCCGGTTAGTCTGTCACCGAAGGGCATTTGTCTTTGATCTGGGTTTCTGCAACAGATTTGTAAAAAAAAAAAAAAGATGCATCAGTTTACGACGACGACTACGAGAGAGGCTTGTTGTGTGTGTGTGTGTGTGTGTGTGTGTGTGTGCGTGCGCCTTGGGAGGAGGCCTCCACAGTGTTCAATCAGCCCCAGCCAAGGGTAATTGCTCCTGCATTTTTAACGAGCCGGTGCCTGCCGCATGCACTTTTGTGGAGCAGTGCAAGACGAGGCTTTCCCGGTACAACTCCCGCCCCGCCGCCGCAGAACCTCCTGCCTCGCCTCGCTGGCCTGGGGGAAGGGGGGCGGAAGGGAGGGAAAGGGAAGGGGGGGTCGTCGTCTCAAACTGACAGGCAGGTCCCCGGCGCTGACTCTGGTCCGCCGTACGTGATATTTACGCCATTTGCTAACCCGCAACTCCTAAGTCACTGAAATCCGCCTTGCTTTGAACGTGGCAGGCTGCAAAAGCACTTGGCACAGCGAATATTCCCACACTGGTTGTGATTTTATTTAGTTTGTTTTTTGACATAGGCTAGAGAATGGAGGCTTTGCAGACGTTATTTAGCATTACTCATCAGGTTTCAGCTGGGATGGAGTTCCAGGCTGCGGTCTGCCCCAGAACCAGACGTGTGTGTTATGGCACACTGCGTGAGCCTAATAGCTGTGAGTTCATAATCAAAACACTCACTATGGTACAGCGCGCACAAGAGTGAGTGAAAACCCCCTGAAATTAAGTGTTTGCGAATGGGAATATTGTTTTACTCAGCGGCGTATTACTTAGTTTTTTCTTGCACACGTGAAAACGTAATGTTTGGTTTAATTTGTTTTAGTTTTTCACAGTTTACTTGATAATGATGTAGTTTAACAGAGAATATCCTTCAGTGGCGTTTGTCTCGCTCTTGGAAATTTGTGTTTAATTTCCATGGTGGCCATCACATAGACATTCAGACATGGAAATGTATGGGAACTCCAGCCACAGTCATGCAAATAGAGAGTAGGCTCACCGCCGCAGCTCCTTTTTCAAGCGCCTAGTTAGCGTACATCATAACATTGATTCGTCAAATGAAAGTACAGTGTCGTCGCGCATTGCTTGAAGGAAAATGGGTCAGAAAAAAGCCAATTCTGCCACGAATGAGGATAAGCAAATAAGCCCCTGACCCTCCACCCCAACCCCCACATTCAACTGGCAATGAGCTTCTACACAGATAAAGATACGTGCACCGATTTAGCGTAGCAGGTGAACCTTCCTTTAGCCTTGTGGAGCAAGTGGGGATTACCCAGAGCAAACAGGCCTGGCTCCCATCTGTATACGAGATAAATGTCCCTCTCAGCTTCCGCCCGAGCGCTCCTACCGGGTGGACCTTCCCCGAAGCGTTCCCGCCGCATCGCAGAGGCAAGTTAGCCAGCCTGCGGAAAAACCCCGGGGGGGATGAGGGGGGGGCAGGTAGGTGACAGAGAAGGACACCGGCTCTGTCGGGTGCCAGCGTGGACGTTTGGGAGAACAGACTGCCGGAGGTGTTTCAGTGTCACGTCAGAGCAGAGCTTATTATTCTTCACCGGTAATTATCGGAGCGTAAGCAGCTGCAGGCGACGGAATGAAAGTGGCATTATGATATGTGTGTTTGCTGCAAGATGTCGGTTCTCCTCCCGTTCGATAGTTAATCACAGAGCTGGGCAGTCCCCCCTCCCCACACACACACACACACACACACTCTGGTTTCCCACCAGAATGCCTGAAAGTAAACTGACAGGACCTATGTGGAGGTCAATGTTGACCGGTCTATGTTGACCCCCCCTCTCCCCACCATGCATCCTGCAAACACTATCTCCTATCTACACTTTTCCCCTTAAATTATTAAGGTCACCCACTTTTGTGACAGACAGGAAGAGACGCACACACACACGCACGTGCACGCACACGCACGAGGAGGCACAGAAGAAATGCTAAATGCTAAATGCTTACCAGCATTTGTGTTGCCTGTAACAAGGCTATCATCCTCCCAGGCAAAACGTCTTCTGTTATACAGTATGCAAATGTTGGTCAGGAGGCTCTGTGCAGTCATTGAACACTGATGTTTTCAACTGCCTGTATTTGTGTCCTTGGGCTTATAGGATATCAGAAAATGGCAGCTTTGAAACGGCCCGCTTGCTAATTCCCAGCCCGCCTACTGTTCTCTCATTAGCTTGTCTTGAGTGCCCGGTGGAAAAACTTATCTCCATGATTTATCCCTAAGCAAACCCCCCCCCCCCCCACCAACCCCCACACACACAATCACAAAAGCAAAAACAAACAGCTGTATGCTTGTGTAATCAACCATGAGCCGCACCTCCTCCAACGTACTGCCAGACGTTTCACTGCATAGTGGGATTCATATCAATTCACATCAAGCTGCATGCACAGAGATAGTAGGGCATGTGTCCAGCCCTGTGCAGCGTTCCCAAGCGAACGATAGCAGCTACAGTTCACACCGATTGCAAGGGACTTGTTTCTCCATCGGGCAGTTGGCTCATCGTGGCTCATTCGCCTCCAGTACTTTAGGATGTTCTCGTACCTCTGTAACGACACGCGCACACACACACAAAACCAAGGGTTTGCTTCACCGTGTTGGAATTCAGCCGATAAAGCAATAACGCCTCATAGGAGCTGCTGTTTTGGAGCGGAATTCTGAATCCTCAGCAGTTTGGGCCCGCAATTAATCACTACACTGACAAACACCTTCACCCCCCCCCCGCCTCCAATCCAACCCCCGCCAAACGAAAGTTGGGTAAACACTCGCACAATGGCGGACGCAACGTTCTCCAGCGACACGGCCTCGTCGTAATCGTCAGGATGACTGTTTGACGGCGGCTGACACCTTCCCTCACGTTTCCCCTCTCTTCTCTGTGGCACGCTGGGAATGTTTTAGGAACGCACTGCCCCAGTTCTGTATGCTGGCAGGGTGATGTGCCGATCTGTTTAGGTAGACGTAGCGGTTTTACAGCGGGAGACACACACACACACACACACCCACGCACACGCACACGCACACACACACTCTCCTCTGTTCCCTTGCCTTCTAGGGGCAAGGAGGGCTCCATGGCTTCCACAGGGGGCTGCTGTGCTGTAGCATTAGCTAGCGTGCCACATCTGTTTAACACACGTGCCGCTTTGAACGCATGGCACACGCTGGGTTGTCACACATATGTATCTCCTGTACTGTGTGTGTGTGTGTGTGTGTGTGTTATCTGCGTGATGCAATCATCAACTTTCCTGTGCGTGTGTGTGCATGTGCATGTGTTACAATTAGCCCAGTGATTGTTGATTTGGAAAGACCTTAGTCTGCTGAGGGTTTGTCTTGCTAGCAGATAACGTGTGGCGCGGTGGTGTGTCGTTACCATAGCGATTGCTGCTAGCAGAGGGCACTCGTGTGTGGCGGGTCGCACAAGGTTGCCGTAGAGACCGGCATGATAACGCGCCCGGACAAGTCGCTTCTGTTTAGTCGGATACTTCACGATGCACAATCCACTAGCCTTAGCGTTAGCACGCCAGATAAGGTGATTGCGCTAACCACAGCCTTCAACACGAATGCAATGAGTTAAGACTTTCCTATTTAAACACACACCCATGCATGGGAAAATTAATGTGCTTTCTATTTAAAATAGTAAGAATTATTAAAAGAAGTAAGAATGGTAAACATTTAACATCTTGAAATCCTCTCTAAAAGCAGCCATCTTCCTGGACCGCAGTTCCACATATTAGAGTATCAACAAGTCCCCAGTGTGTAAGTACACACATTCAGCGCGCACACACACACACAGTGCACAGTGCGCACACAAACACACACACACAGTACAGTACAGTACACACATCACTCATCAGCATGCATAGCATGCGTTACAGGCCGAGAGGAAACATGAGCGGGTTGCACGTTCATCATGGATGAAGGCCTGGGAAGGGCTGGGGGGGAATGGTGGGAGGCCAGCTTTCATTGGGTTCTCTCTCTCTCTCCACCACTCTACCTCCACCATCTCTCTCTCTATTAATTAAATTAAAAAAAAGTGTATGTATATGTTTATGTTTGTGTCTATGTGTGTGTATGTATGCGTGTACAGTATGTGTGTACATGTGTTATTGTAGTAATAATGGTAATAGTAATAATAATAATGATTGTTGTGTGTGTGTGTATGTATGTATGTATATGTGTGTATATATATATATATGTGTATATGTGTGTGTGTGTATATATATATATGTGTGTGTGTATATGTGTGTATATATATACGTGTGTTTGTGTGTGTATATATATATGTGTATATATATGTGTATGTATATGTGTATATATATATGTATGTATATATATGTATATGTGTATATATATGTATGTATATGTATGTATATGTATATGTATATATTTAGTTTTAAGATTGGTTTAAGATTTTTTATGTAAAAAGAGAATTGTGAAGGCTTGGTTGAAGGTCTCGGTTAAGAGGAGGGGCTGGAATGGGGTCCTTCTCCATTTACAGTCGTGAAAAATTCCTGTTAGATTGGGATGCTCTGTATATCTCTCTCTCTCTCACTCTCTCTGTCTC
>JAODUH010005106.1:0-10320 GCA_027564835.1 Typhlichthys subterraneus | reverse complement strand
CAGGGAAGACCCAGGACTAGGTGGAGAGATTATATCTCCACACTGGCCTGGGAACGCCTTGGGATCCCCCAGTCAGAACTTTCCAATGTGGCACGGGAAAGGGAGGTTTGGGGTCCTCTGCTGAAGCTGCTGCCCCTGCGACCCGACTCTGGATAAGCGGAGGAAGATGGATGGATGGAAATCAGTCTTTCAAACTCCACAAAATCAAATATTATAGACATGCATTTTTATAGACACTTTGTGGACAGGTTGTAGAGGTTGTTTTGACCTACCTACCTCTGTATATATTACTGCTTTAACATTTTCTTATATGGACTATTGCTCCCTTCTCATTTACACACACACACACACACACACACAGTGTGATGAGATGTTTTTTAGGTGGGGGGGGTTAAAGTGTTCTCTACTTTTATGCCTGTACAACCATGCTTTTAGTTATTAAAACCAAATACGACGCCATAGTGAAATCTGTCCCATGCGGGAGTTGAACCCCGCTCCCCCGCGCAAAAGATGAACACATTACAAGATCGCCACCAGAGAGTTACTATAAACAGCACCACGCATGTATTGAAGTATTTGATAGTAAGAGTTACATAATTTATGATACAGCGCAATTGTCTTGACATTGTTACACATGGTTATGACATACTGTAGACTAGGCTGCCTAGACTGAAATATTCCCTTTCCAAGATCGGTCAATGTACAAACCTATGTTATGCACTGGGGAAATGTCAAGCTTTTGGGGGAAATGCCGAAATGGTGCACGTTTTAGACTACACATGGTTTTACACGCCTAAAAGCCTAAGAGGGGGGCATCGTATTTTTTTGCCTTTCTGAAGCCAAAAAAGCAAGAGGAAATACCAACATAAACACAAGAACAGGACATCAAAGGTATGGTATCTGATGATCCAAGACGAAAACTAACTTTACTGTATGGTACAGTAAAGTTTCGTGTTGTGCGATAATGAGCTCCAGATCGATGTGAGACAAATCCTGGTGCGCTAAACAATTGTCTAAAGCAAGCCAAGATAATGAAAACTATAGGACGTCATTATCTTAAAATACAACAATGTAGGTTGACCGACCCTGTCATATTGCTGTTCCTGTAGTCTATAGCCTACATGTTTGTCATTCACATGAATTGTCAAGATTGTGCATTGAGACTGGTGTAATTATAAGATACGTAGCTCTCAAAAGCATTTTGTAGTTCTGTCTGTTTCTCTCTAATATTTCAGAACTATTATGTGAGAAATGTGCTTTTATTTCCTTTGTAATATATCTAATTGTTTATCAAACACCATTAGGGTCAGGTGCAAATATCTTACTTTACAGGGCATGCCTATAGCAACAACCAAGGAGGGTGGGGCGTTGAATAGTGGAATTATAGTGGACTTGCCAATGCTGTTAGCCTTATGATGGTCATCAAAGTAGGCAAATAAACAAATCTAACTCGAGTTATGCTACATCGGACATATTTAAAAAAAATTATTAATTAATTAAAAAATATATATATAATATATATATATATATATATAATTTTTTATATTATTATTTATTATTATTATTATTATTATTTTTTTATTATTTTCTTTTTATCGCAAAAGTGGGGAGGGTGATTTTGTTCTTTACTAAACTGGGGGGATGTATGCCCCCCCCCTACTGCGCCCCCAGACACGCACACAAGCACTTCTCGCTTTCTTCAAAAAAGTCAATCTCACTTTAGTGCAGTCCTCATTTGAACCACGTTCTCTTTCAGGTACTCAACTGCACCCGTCACTATTAGTCCACCTGGCATTAATAATCTGCCTCGTCATCTCTCCCCCTCTCCTAAAGTCTCCATTGGCCTCCTGCACCTGCTGCTCCTCAGAGAGAGGGAGCCCCTCAACTCACACGTGTGTGCTCCTGCACCTCTGCTCCTGCCCTCCTCTCAACACTTATTCTCCTCCACTTTCACTTCTACGTCACATCTACACATTCACATCTGCCATCTCTTCTTCTGAATTACGGCTTCTGGACTTTCTGGAGGCTGTATACGTGTGCGCGCGTGTGTGTGTGCGTGCACAGTACTCATCATGCACTGGCTGGTAGGGATGGATGAGGGGCTCACACTCTGTCGTTCTATCTAGCTCCATCTCCCTCTTTGATCTCTCTGTCTGTCTGTCTGTCTGTCTGTCTGTTTGTGTCTCTCTCTCTACTATGGATTGTGTTAGGGTGGGCATGAAGACAAAGAGGGGAGAGGAAGGAAAACAAGAGGAGAAGAAAAAAGAGGAGCACGAGAAAAAGAGTCTGGTTATTTCACAGCTTTTATCTTTGAGCCTGGATCACAGTTTCAATGGCTTTCCACACACATTCACACACACACACACACACACAAGCACGCACACGGTTTGCCCTCCCCCTAAGCCTCCATTGCCATAGCAACGGCACGCCTTCGATGCCCTTGCAATCAACTTTTTAAAAATAGGGCTACGTGTGATTTGATGGCAAACACACACACACGCACACACACACACAGTCCTCATTCATGGGTCAGATAGTTTACAGGACAAAGGATAAGCACAAAGCCAAAAGCAAAGGGGTTCATGCTGGATCTAATGCACATTTCAAGAGAGTAGTGTGGAGATATTTGTAAGATCTCCTGTTTCACTTGTTGTTGTATGATTTTGGGATTATTTCCTATTGTTTGAAAATTATTTGAGAAGAATCTAGAAATTAATAATGGCTGTAAAATTTAAATCTGACACACAGATACTGTACACGCACACACACATACTAATAAATACTAAACGTCCTATCGTTGCTGTTTCAAACCGCCAGTTGCAGCAATATCACAGGTGTTTGTAAGCATACATGCAAACTAAAGCAGACAGTATAGCGACAAATAACGATAGAATAAATAGAACATGTTTTAATTAAATTACATTTTAAATAAACAGTTAATTAGCATCTTTGTCTGTATTAGACTGCTGAATATATTTGTAACATGCTGGAGAAGAGTGCAAGCACAGACCAACAAACAACACAGAAACACAAACGTGTCTGGTCGAGCAACACTTGTGGTTTTAATGTACCATCTTCACACAGCCAAGAAAACATAAAGAAGCACAAAAACAGTAAGTAGTCTTACGGCAAAACAATAACCATATAAGGAACAAAGGACATCCCAACCTGATAACCCTCCATCACAGCTGAAAGTAATGAACAAACAACATAAAGCATGTGTAGCTGAGATGCACTATGGATTATTGATGGATTCTCAGCTTCACAAATCAACATCATTCGTGAACAGACCCTTAACAAATGTGACTGTGGCACTCTTACACCAAATGCTGGATTCCATGTTGCATCATTATAAAAGTGTCTCTTAGCAACACAGGGTCCTGTCTAAGTGCACGCTTTAAAGGCCTAAACTTAGTTTAGGGCGTGTCCAAACGGTCGGCTCAAAGGTGTTGTACTTACTCTCTTCATTATTCATGGGTGTGTTTTGGGCGTAACATCTGATAAACCAATCAGAGTGTCCCTTTACAATCCAAGTGTGCTTGCATCATGGGCGGATTACTATTCTACAGGTGGGTTTGTGAAATCACTGGAGCAGACCATCTAGGCAACAGCGATATTCTACCAAGGTCTCTAAAATATGTTGATGTACGCTACTCATAATATTTCACATCAAACTCTTAATTTTTAATCCTTTGCATGTTTTTGCCCTCCTGTACATGTAACAAGCAGAGTGTACATGCGTTGTGCACCAGCCATGGTCAATACTATCTTGGTAATGCGCTGTCTTTGACTTGAGACCAGGTTATTTATAGTCATTCGCGCATTGAGTTTCAGCTGCCTCAAGATAGAAATGTGCCAGCAATGCGCTAGACCACACCCCATGCTTAGACCAACACACCCACCACCGCTCACATGAGCGCAAGTGCATTTGCCATTTAAACAACCTGGTCGCTCGATGGGAAAATGACAACTGCGTCTGTCTGAAACTAGCAAAGCCACTTGCTTAAACATATGAGGTTACCATTACAATACTGTGATGTCTATAAGATATCGGTATTCTTCAGACTTACAGTAAATGTCTACCCATTTGAAAATTAAGCAAACCTTTAATTTAATCGTAACTGAGCTTTGCTTATTCTTGAGCTGTACTAGTTACTTAACTGCTACTATAGGTAATTTATAATGCATTGCTCTCCTGCCCTGCAGCCATTGTTCCATAAATATAGAATCTGAGTTTATCCAGGTCTTAAACCAAGCAGCCCTCTAATGGCATCTAAAGGAACAAAAATCCACCAAAATTTTACATATTATTTTTTACGGTTTGTGTTTCTATTATATCACAATCACAAGCCAGTACCTATTTAGCAAGTATGGCTTTACATGCTTTTATATAAAGCGATATTTTATAATGCTACTCTATTATGGTTGCCTTTCAATATATAGCCTATCTGGCACATTGTGGTAGTAGTAGTTAACATTTATTTAATTCAAACATAAAAAATATTTGGTTTTCTTTCAAAATCCCATTATGCCAGGGCACTGCACTACAGTACCTGCCAGCAGTCATTTTCATGTCTAAATAATAATAAAATGAATAGAATTGTTTTAGATCTTGTGCAGTGTTCAAGTAATGCTAATATTAGCTTAAGATGTGGTTGTTCTCTAATGGGTGTTAATGGGAATATAGGCGTTCTGCCCTCAGATGTAGTACCGGCATTGGCCGCCATACCCGGAAGGGATCAAGCCTCCCGTTCAATCTTGGGGACTTGGCTGTGTCCGACAAGGAATGATTGCGCATGTGACTTACAGTAGTATCTGCTCTTTCATTGGCTATCGCACAAAGATGCGCTACAAACGTCCACTTGTGGGAGCGGGGTTATTGACCATCTGTGAACTTTGTCGGTTGTGAGCGGCGTCTGTCCCCGCTCCGTCGCTACTGAAAGCATTGAATCACACCGCTCTCCACTCTACTCACAATGTCAACAGCGTTGACTGTCACGCGGCGTCCCGCGGCGGGGCCGCGCCCTCCGGTCTGACGCGCTCTCGCGACCGTCCCCAGAGTACTGAGAACCGATCTGCGACAGGTGGCAATCAGGGCCTCCCACACCTGTCCCTCGTCCCGTGATTGCTCCACTGTCCTTATGTACCATGCATTTGTGTTCACCCATTGCGGGTTATTGTTTGTACCAAGCCACGTTGTGTTACCTGTATGTTTATTATTACATCTATTTTCAGTTACGTACCTTCGTTCTCACGCTAGTTTGTTACAGTTGACACTACTAGCACACTAGCTTATCAAACGAAAGTGGATTACATGGAATAAGATTCATTACCATAAATGGAATAAGATTAATATTAACCGATAAAATTGATTAATGGAATAACATTAATATCAACAGTTAAATTGATTATTTAAATTAAATAATATTAATATTAATAAAGTTAAATATTTGTGGTTTCAGTATTCGTTTTTTCCATGATAAAGCAGCCCTATTACTCACAACACGTTTATATATAATGGTGTGGTGTTTATAAAATAGTAATTATTTAATGTTATATGATAGTATGCTTCAGACACCAAAAGGAACATGTCACATCATCGACCCTGTGTTTTGTTTATATTAAATAAAAGAAATGTATACATGTAAACTCACAAACCTTGTATTCATTTCTGTCTTTTGTGTATGTGTGTGCGTGCGCATGTGGATCTGTTTATGTGCTCACGCTTGTCAAAGGAAATGTGTCTTAAATGTCCCTGTGTCTCTTTTAGATTAACAGAAAACAGCCTGTGGATGAAAGGACACGGACGGTTGCCGATGAAACAACAACAAAGCGTCTTCCTTTGAAAATATGAGCGGAGCCTAAGTAAACACATTAGATACTGGCGAGGACTTTAGGGGTGGGGAGGGGGGTGAGACACAGAGCTGAATAGAGCATGAAGATGTATACACGAGAGAGGCAAAAAAAAGACAGTGATGGAGGCTAGCTTCTAGCCTCACTGTGGTTTTGGCTGCAATGTGGGCTCAGACGCAACATATGCACCGTGATGAATTGGTTTAAGAAATAATTTGGAATTTTTCAGTGACAATACAACAATCAATCAGTATTGTGCACGCTGACTATAAAGTGGTTGAAAAGCCAAGGGCAGCACTGGAAGGTGATTGGCTTAAATATTTACTGGGCAACTCCCTCCAAGTGCGACTGGTGTAAAGCACAGGGATAATGGAAAGGTCTCCGCTTCTCCAGTTCCATCATGAAGGCAGAGAGAGAGAGAGAGAGAGAGAGAGAGAGAGAGAGAGAGAGAGAGAGAGAGAGAGAGAGAGAGAGAGAGAGAGAAAGAAAGAGTGTTATCAAACCTTAGCAAGCTGTGAGTTTATCCATTTTGTGAAGGTTTTCTTTTGGACATCTTCTCTTTCGTCTGCAGCAGAAACACACAAAAAACAGATATTGAGTCAGAGAATGTGGTAATATGTCTCTCTAAATAAATACACATACTGTCCACACACACACACACACACACACACACAGACACACACACACACACTGCACTGGGTGCATGATTAGAGGCCCCTTTAATCGTGCAGAGGACTAATTAGCTCTTCATCATATCAATAACGGCCACTCAGAGCCGTTTACCAGAGTCCCTTCCATAACCCCGGAAACTCTAGAGAG
Source organism: Typhlichthys subterraneus (assembly GCA_027564835.1). Classification (NCBI taxonomy): domain Eukaryota; kingdom Metazoa; phylum Chordata; class Actinopteri; order Percopsiformes; family Amblyopsidae; genus Typhlichthys; species Typhlichthys subterraneus. The sequence continues at coordinate 3,648 of JAODUH010005106.1, read as the reverse complement.
ACTGGGCAACAGCGTTCGCTCTTGTTCAGACACTTAAGACCCTCTCCAAGCTGTCTGGATATCAGTATTAGTGCTGCTGTATCTGCAGATAAACAAAGCCAAAGCTCTCCATTTAATAATTTCCCCTTCTCCCTGACAGACACCCAGGAAACTCTTCATGACAGTCAATTAATTAGCAATGTGTTGGTACTGTACATGTCAAAAATACACAGGCATGTTTTAGTTTAAAAACAAGCATTCTGGAAGGTTTGGCAAAGGAACACACTATTGATATTTAATGAAGAGGAAAAGAAGTTTCAAAGTTGACAAAACACATTCACTACCTTATGAAACGGTTAACAAAGAAGCATAGCATCGAGCTAATAGCTTCTGCATGTGGTGGCACCATGATGAGCCTCGCGAACTCCTTGTGTTTTTACGTGAGGGGCGCCTGTGATATGCATGATCATGGAAATGAGGGAACCATGGCTTACACGGACCCCTCCCCCCCTACCCAACAGCACCACCAACACACACGCCTATCTAATTTCACTAGAAAAGGGGGCAGTAGCCATTAGTGTGGACTATAAATTACACTTTTATCCTGATACGGAACATCAGGATAAATATGAAAACATTCAGTGTTCATGTGTTTGTATGACTGTGTGTGTGTGTGCGCCAAACACTGACTAATGGACCTGATAATGAAACTTCTCCTTTAATTAAAAGGCCCTGTGTGGACTGCTGCACTGTAGAAAGACCCTGAACACACACACACACAAACACACACAGCTTTGTGGTGGAAACAGGCTACGTAAGTCAAGTGTTGATGAAAAAAGATCCACGTGTAAACAATTCCATCTACAATCTACAGTAATCACAATGTGTGTGTGTGCACGTGCATGTGTTGGTATTGCATCAACTATGCATCAGTGCATGCGGATTAGAATGGAAATGTACCGCACATGTAACTGTGATTGAATTTCTTTACGTTATCTTACTTTGTGCGTTTACAAAATATATACCTCTACCTGCTGTGTGCACACACAAATAGTACACTCCGACGAACGTACATGCACACACACATTTATAGTCGCAACAATGCCACACACGTCGTGGACTCTAAATACACATTCGCACACCAATAGACACAAGAGGCGGATATGAGCTTGCCGGAACATCCTGTCGCCATCTCATTAAGTCTCCTCAGACATTAACAGCTTCCTCTGATCTGAGCGTGGGATGAGGGGGAGAGAGGGAGAGAGAGAGGCAGGAAGAGAGAGGGGGGAGAGAGGCAGGAAGAGAGAGAGAGGGAGAGAGAGAGAGAGAGAGGCAGGGAGAGAGAGGGAGAGAGGCAGGGGGAGTGAGAGGATGAGAGAGAGGGTGAGAGGCTGGGAGAGAGAGAGGGAGAGAGGCAGGGAGAGTGAAATGGAAGGGAAATAGAAAGAAGGAAATCAAGAGGAGGGAATAGCCACTACAGGAAGATGATGAAATGAAGGCGAGGGAGATTAGATCCACACAAAGAGCCAATCGAAAGAGCGGCGAGAGAGAGGGAGTGAGATGGAGAGATGAACAGAAGGACGCAGCATTTGAATATCCGGTCAACAGCAGAAGAGGTGTTTATGAAGGTGTGTACTCTCATCGGTCCCAGCCAACACATTCACATCAGTTGTACAGTACACTAATCACAACAGAATCATTGATACAGTGCTATGATGAGCCAAAATCCGTTGTATTACACTACTGTGACACGCTCACAGGCAAAATGCCTTTGCGACCCATGAACACAGACACATTTTCTATCAACATTTCGGCACGTGAGCACATGTCTTATAAACAGCCACTGTTGGTTTCACACATTTGTATCAAGATCATATCAACTGCTGTTGGCTCGCTCGTCTACCACAGCCTTAATGATCACATCACACATACGTACAAGCAGAACCCTTACAAGCTGATATTGCACAGTGGGCAGCCCTTCACTGCAATATCATCTCACAGGGGCTTCATCTACAAAAGGATGCCCAGAGTATCCTTGACCTGCTGAAGTATCCTTGAGAAGGCACTGCACTGTAGTATTGCCATGGCATATTCACAAAGCATTTTATCTTACCGCTACTCCTAAATCTCACTAAAAGTTCCTAACGAAAAGTTACCTCCTAAATCCTATCCACAAAGCTGCTCAGGCCAACTTTTACTTAGGAATTTAGAGATGGGTCTGTCAGTGGGTTCATGGGCTTTGCCTGTCAAAAATAGCAGTTGGCTTCATTGGAAGCTGCAATTAAACAATAAAACTACATTTTCATTATTCAAACTTAAATACACATTTGTTTCCATTATAATGTGGTGAGCAATTTGTAGCAAAAACAAATGAGAGCTAGTGTTGATGACTTCAAAAAAGACTAAATAAAAACTACACATTCAAGATGGGTATTGTTATAATAGTGCCCTAACAGAACCACCAAATTAGTATTACAAATAATACCACACATACTCTACTCCAACGCATTCGAACAAATGAGGCATTCATTAAACTACAAATATAAATTTGGAACTTAAATGCATCACAAATCACACATAAACACAAGGAATTCTGGGAAAAGGGGCGGAATTTAACTTTTTAGCTATTGTTCCACAAATGTAAAATCTCTGCCTGCCCATGTGGCCTGCTCAACTGTCAAAGGGTTCTAGAACCAGTCTGATCAGAACAACCGATTTGCAGTGTCAGGCCCGGATAGATATGGCAGAATTCAAATAACAAACAAGTGCCACAAGTATCAGGAAGTTCGCCCAATTATTTTGAAATACACTAAACAATGTTTTTTTTTGTCATTCAATATATTTAGCATAAAGTACACAAAGGCCCAGCATGCAAGACTCTACCACCTTTTGCCTCAGTGGTATACAGTGTCCTTGGGCACTCAGACACCAGCATAAAGGGGGTGGAGGGGAGCATTACACTGCAGAAGCCATTTAGGAGTTGGTCCTAGTGACTTAGGGGTAGCCAAGAGGACTCCTAACTTTTCACAGATTTAGGAGCTATTTTTAGCGTTAAAAAGTTTTGTGAAATACTCTCAGACAAAAACTGTAGGACTGACATTATTTTAAGGAGTTTCTCCTAAATCGGAAAGTTAGGAGATACTTTTAGCCTTAAGATGCTTTGTGAATACCAGCCCAGGTCTCTAAAGTGCCACCATCTCACTGTGCAAACATATTTAGCCACACTGGTGCAAGTGACTTCTAACCACCATCGCCAGCTCAAATATACGCAGTTGTGTGTTGTTGTGAAGCGCCACATGGACAATGACAATTAAACCGTGCACAGTGCACTAACATAGCCTTGTTCCAAAGAGGATGAATGAGTACATGTGTTTATCATTACCATAACTACTCCACACGCACGCACAGAGATAATCCATGTTCCAGTCGTTCGAGTCCAGTCATGAACGTTGAATTGCAGTCAACCCAATTCAAACACATTTTCAACTTTTCATTATTCCAAAAATTTGCTTGCTCAAAATTTGCATTCTCATTCGGGTTATCCTTTTCTACCTTCAGTGACTTCACAATAAAAAGGATAACTAAATATGTATGTCACGCCCACGTCCCGGGGCGGGGCGGTGCCAGCCTCTCCTGCACGCTCCCGCTCCCCGGAGTACTAATCACTGA
>JAODUH010005105.1:0-10320 GCA_027564835.1 Typhlichthys subterraneus | reverse complement strand
TTTCTACATTTATTTATTTATTTTTACATACATTTATTTATTCTTAAATGTATTTATTTATACATTATTTTATGTATGTATTTATTTATTTATTTCCGTATTTCAACATTTATTTATTTATTTCCGTATTTCTACATTTATTTATTTATTTCCGTATTTCCACATTTCCTGCATACTGCATACTGCATGCTTGCCCGCCCCTCTCCACTACCATTCTTCCTTTAACCATAAATAAACCCCTCTTGTTCCATACAGCCTGCATCAATTATTTCATTGTTTGTCGACGCGCCCTCTATAGGACAGTTGGTGGCACTGCTTAAAGTAGACCTTTATGCCCTAGCCGCCCATTATGACCTGTCAGTCCCAAAGCCAGCCCTTAAGGCTGAGCTTTTGGCAGTAGTCAGGGATGCCTTAGCAGAGATGGGAGTGTTGTCCCTCAGGGATGAGGAAGCTGTTGAGGGGAGGGCTGCTACTTCTATACAACCAGAGGGAATTATACAGGGGGTGGGTAGAGTTCCCTTTAACCTGCCCAAGTATGACCCAGTGTCACCTGTGTCAAGTGGCACTGGATCTGCTACCCTCAAGATGAGGATAGCTCAATTGGAAAGGGAGTTAAAAGACAGGGACCAGGCCAGACAGCTAGAGTTTGAGTTGGAGGTGAAAAGATTAGAGATCAATGCAGATAAGGAGGCAAGAATCCAGATCAGACAGATGGAGTTACAGGCAGGTCTCAGTAATGCTTCATCACCATCCCGTCAGCAGGCCCAGTTCGACGTAAGCAAAAACATTTGTTTAGTTCCGCCATTTCGGGAGGCTGAAGTAGACAGCTACTTCTCTGCTTTTGAGCATGTGGCCACTGCATTGCATTGGCCGCAGGATGTGTGGCCCCTCCTACTCCAATGCAAGCTGTCTGGGAAGGCCCAGGATTTGGTAGCTGCGCTCTCACTGGAAGATAGTCTCCAGTATGAGGTAGTTAAGGCCACAGTATTAAGGGGCTACGAATTAGTACCAGAAGCCTATAGGTAACAGTTTAGGAATTACAAAAAGCCCTCCAACCGCACGTTTGTGGAATTTGCTAGAGACAAAGAGTCTCTTTTTGATCGCTGGTGTGCAGCTAGTAAGGCTAGAAAGTGTTGCTGAAATAAGGGAATTAATTTTTATGGAGGAATTCAAAAACCACCTACCTGATTGTTTTGTCGTTCATTTAAACGAACAGAAGGTGGCGACCTTGCCTCAGGCCACCGTGCTAGCGGATGAGTATTCCTTAACTCACAAAACTGTGTTCGGTGGGCCTCGTTCTGACAGCCGGTCTCGTACTGAGAGCTGAACGTTCACATCGTCTACGTCTCGGTCGCCTCAGTTCTCATCTAGGGACATTAAGTCAACACTTGAGACCCGTGAGTGTTTTTATTGCCACCGAGTAGGCCATGTGATATCGGACTGCCCAGTTATAAAAGAGAAATCAAAACAGACGCCTTCCGTTAAACTCAAGGGGGTTGGGTTTGTTCAGTTTGTGCCTCGTTCTGTCACTACAAATGTTTTGAAACCAGATCCCGCATATGCTCCGTTTGTGTCCGACGGATGCATTTCGGTTACAGGAGAGCCAGCCGATCAGAAGAACATACAGATCCTCAGGGACACTGGTGCAGCACAGTAAATAATGCTGCCGATGGCCATGCCCTTACACTGTGTCTATTGGAAATCCTTGGTATCCGGTCGTTTCCGTGTTGGGGTGGTGTCTAAGCTTCCGGTGAAAGGAGTTACTCTGTTGCTGGGTAATGACATTGCCGTTGGTTACGTGACTCCAGTGTTACAACCCTCTCCCCTGTTTATCCAGCTTGTGTGTTAACGAGAGCTCAGTCTCGCAAGCTAGGACATGTGGTAGAGTTGGCTGATACCATTTTCGAGCAGGTTGGGGTAGATTACTCCAAGCAGACAGCTCCTGAGGCTACGGTGTCTGTACCCTAACAGAGTAGAGGGGAAAGCGGCATCGCGCCCAGTTGCAAGACATTCTCCTGTCCGTTACTCCGGAGAAGTTGATTGAGTGGCAAAAAAAAGACGTTAGCCTGCAAAAATGTTTTGAGGCAGTTGTGTCTCCTGAGGAGGCAATACTTAAGGAGACAGCTCACGTCATGTGGAGGCAGGAGTGTTGATGCGGAAATGGGCAGCGCATACTGCAGACGACTGGATTGCAGTCTGGCAAGTTGTAGTCCCTATGCAGTTGCGACAGCAGGTGCTGTCACTTGCTCATGACCCTGCGTGGGCCGGACACTTAGGGATAACCAAAACATACAACAAAATCCTCCGACACTTCTTTTGGCCAGGATTGAAGTCAGACATCATACAGTTCTTTAAAACGTCTCATGTGTGCCCGCTTACAGGAAAAGTGAATCAGCCTATTCCTCGTGTGCCACTTCACCAGATTCCTGCGGTGGGCAAACCATTTGAGCGAATCATCATTGATTGCGTTGGCCCGCTGCCGAAAACCCGATCAAGTAATCAATACCTACTTACCATTATGTGCAGTGCCACATGGTACCCAGAGGCGATTCCCCTACGTACCATCAAGTCTAGAACAATGGTAAAGGCACTGATCAAGTTATTTTCTACGTTTGGGCTACCGAAAGTGCTCTAGTCTGATCAGGGGAGCAATTTCATGTCCCAATTGTTTTCAAGAGTGTTGAAAAGTCTGTCTATAGCCCACCAGGTTTCTAGCCCGTACCATCCCGAGCGTCAGGGGGCTCTTGAGCGCTGGCACCAGACACTGAAAGCGATGCTTAGAAAGTACTGTAGTGGTGCCAGTGCAGATTGGGATGAGGGGGTGCCATTTGTCCTCTTTGCTATAAGAGAAACAGTACAAGAGTTGTTGGGGTTTAGCCCTGCAGACCTTGTGTTCGGACATACTCCCCGGGATCCACTGAAGGTGTTGAAGGAGCATGTTCTGCCTCCTACTGCCAGTAGCGCCCCTAAAAATGTGTTAGTCAGATGCGAGAGAGACTGCATGCTGCTTGCAAGCTAGCTCAGGACTCTCCGCTACCCAGCAACATATGAAAATACACTATGACAAAAACACTGTAGCTAGGTCGTTTAGTCCAGGGGATCAAGTTTTAGTTTTGTTGCCAATCCCCGGCTCATCACTGTCAGCCCGGTTTTCAGGACCGTATCGTGTACATCAGCAGCTCAGCGATACCATCAAAACCCCCTGATCGTCGACGTTCCTCTCACGTGTGTCATGTCAACATGTTGAGGTGTATCACATGCGTTTGTTTCCTGACACACCAGAGCCCGTCCAGCATGCGATCTCCAGCGTGGCTGTGCTGGTACCACAGGATAAAGCAGAGTTGGCGGATGAGGATGGGTTGGAAGTGCGCCATACGTTAAAACAGAGTGAACGCCTCAGCAATTCAGAAATTTTAAAGAACCTACCTACCATAATTAAGCATTTGTCAAACAGTCAAACGACTGATCTAGTATCCTTGTTGAATGACTTTCGTACTGTGTTTCAAGATGTTCCCAGTCGCACGACTGTCCTGGCACATGACATGGATGTAGGGGATGCTGCTCCCATTCGGCAGCATCCCTAGAGAGTCAACAGTCACAAAAGAGCTGTGATGAAAGGTGAGGTTGACTACTTATTAACAAACAATATGGCTAGACCCAGTAAGGAGTTCACCGTGTATCCTTGTTCCAAAACCGGACGGTACCTCCCGCTTATGCACGGATTACCGTCATGTGAATTCTGTTACCACTCCTGACTCGTTCCCACTGCCTCGGATAGAGGACTGTGTAGACATAATTGGTTTTGCCAAGTATGTTAGTAAATTAGATTTGTTGAAGGGTTATTGGCAGGTGCCTCTAACCTCTCGTGCTTCGGACATTTCAGCTTTTGTGACCCTTGAAAGCTTTGTGCAGTACACCGTGATGCCTTTTGGCATGTGTAACGCTCCCGCTACATTTCAGCGGTTGGTTAACATTGTGTTCGCTGATCGCTGTACCTAACTGTACTGCCTACCTAGATGACGTGGTCGTCCATTCGTCTACTTGGTCTGAACATCTTTCCACATTGACGACTGTGTTTCAGCACTTGGAGAAGGCCTCGCTGACTCTTAACCTAGCAAAATGTGAGTTTGGTAAGGCTACTGTGACTTATTTGGGGAAGCAGGTGGGATGTGGCCAGGTGCGCCCGGTTGCTAGCAAGGTCGAAGCCATAGTTAATTTCCCGTCTCCTATGACTCGCCGCCAGCTGTGCAGGTTTCTAGGAATGGTCGGGTACTACCTTACCTTTTGCAGAAACTTTTCGGCAGTGGTTGCTCCCCTAACCTCCTTACTCTGTCCTAAAGTGCCATATACCTGGTCTTCGGAATGTATCTCGGCATTCGAGTCGGCGAAATCGCTACTTTGTAGTGCCCCAGTGCTCGCTGCCCCTAATTTTGATAAACCCTTCAAGTTGGAGGTGGACGCCAGCATGGTTGGGGCGGGTGCTGTCCTCTTGCAGGAGGATGCAGAAGGGATTGATAGGCCAGTTAGTTTCTTCTCTAAGAAATTAAATGCCTGCCAGTCGAAATACTCTACTGTGGAGCAAGAGACGTTAGCATTACTGCTAGCACTTCAATTCTTCGAAGTTTATGTTTGCTCCAGTGTTGTACCTGTTGTGGTCTATACAGACCATAACCCGTTGACGTTTCTCAGACAAATATACAACCAGAACCGCCACCTCATGAGATGGGCTTTAATTGTGCAAGGGTACAATTTAGATATTCAGTACATGAAAGGGTCAACAAATGTGGTTGCGGATGCGTTGTCGCACACTCACTAGCAGCATAATGTTCAGTTAGCACTCACAAACGAAGGGTTTGTGTATTTTTAGGGTGGGCGTGTTACGTCCCCAGTGCTGTGTGTTGTGCTGTGTTCGTTTTGTGTGTGTTCTTTTTCTTTCCCTCTGCTGCCTTATGGTTCCACATCGCTGGTTATAGCTGATGGGTGGAGTTTGGAGCTGATTGGTGCCTGCTCGTCAGTGATTGCAGCTGGTGCAGCCTGCATATAAGCCTCAATGTTTTAGCTCTTGGGGGCGGCGGCTGCTTGTGGTCTCTAGAGTGTGTGTCAGTAGGTTGTGTACTGTGTTGGTTTTATGTGTGCTTGTCCGGTGGTGTGGCTGATGTGAGCAGGCCACTTTGCATTCTGTTATTTGCAATCAGTTGTTACTTCGTTTTCCAGGTGGGAGGAAGTGGGAAGCCCATGTGCTTCAGGCAAGAGGCCCTGGGGCATACACCGTCCGTAGTCATACGCTGTGTTTATATACACTTGGTAAGATCTGGGCAGGCCACCCCCTGTATTTTGGATAGAGCACCAGCATTAGTGGTGCTAGTCAGGTTAGCGTGTTTGCGGCAGGTAAGATAGGGCTAGCAGTTACATATTTTTACTTTATTTTCTTTGGTTCCGCCCAGCCCCTTTTTCCCCATATCAATACCGTAAATAAACGCTGTTAAACGGTACTTTTGTTTTGTCTCATACCTTGCACTGCGACAGCTATACCTCAGCCCATTCCTTGGGGGTTCGTGTGTAGCAGGGTGTTGCGTGCGTTAACTTTTCAGGGAGCCGTGCGTAACACAGGAATAATATTAAGTGAGAAATTTGATATACAGACAGGATAATTTAAAACCAATTTGTAATGCCTGATAGCCTTACATCATATATTTCCACCATAAAATAATTAAGAAAAGGCACAAATTGATGCTTTAAAATTGACCAGATGTCACGGTTGCACGAGGTGAGGACACAAACGCAAGACACGTAGATCCGCTAAACAAGGTTTATTCAAAACGAAAGGCAAAAAGGCAGGAACACGGGAGCAACGCAACACTGACACATACATCAACAATGACCGACACAGGACTGGGGAAAACACTGGGGCTAAATACACAAGTAGACAAGACAGGAAGACAGACCATTGGCTCACAACGAGGAACAGCTGCAGCACATCAGACATGATTAAGCAGACACGAGTGGAATTAATGAGACTGGGAAACGCGGGGTAGGGAGTGACGGGCAAACAGGCTTGATATACAAGGTAAACACATGAAGTGACGAGACTAACACAGGACTGGGATCACAAGACATGACACCAGACTACAGGAAATGAAGTGTTTTATCCCCTGAATGTCCTTGAGGAGGACCCCAAACCCCCCGCATGAGGAGGTCTCTCCTTACAAAATGTAACTACTATAGACTGATATGTTTACATGCAAAATATCACATTCATGTTCAGTTAGTTTATTGTTGTCATAATGTCTGTCCCTTTTACACATTGACATTCTGGAGGTCTGTTTTTTCGACCAATGAAATTTAGAGTCAGTGAAAGTAAAGGAAAAACTGGGATTTTGATTTAGGATTTAGGATTATCAGTGGGAACCCTGATAATGTGAAAATCTTTTTACAATCTCCTGTCTGTCTATCTACCCCACTAAATTTAGTGGTTGACTGAAATTTCATTTGTCGGGTTTCTTTTGGGTTTTTCCATCATTGCGGTCATCAATTAATATTTATTTAGTAAATTGCTGTGACTCTGCCAGGGCCCTGGTGGATATCCTGCGGCACCAGTCCAGCCCCGCCCAACGAGGAGAGAGAAACAGTACCTCGGTCCTCACCACATCCACCACGTCGGACAGGCGCATCTCTAAAACCCTCTACAACCCTGTGATGCAAAGCAAAGACAACCGCAGTAAGTGGCCTCAGAAAATGCACTTTTTTTTGTAACCCCATCCAATCATATGAAATGACTATAGATTATCTGGTGGTAAGCTAAGAGGTCTGTTCAAGGTTGTTTGAGATCAGTGGCTCTCTAACTGTATTGAGTTACTTTTGTGTCTTTATTATGCAAACAAACATACTAGGTTTGAGAGCAAAACGACAAACTGCAATCAAAAAATAAATTTCAAAGCAAATCCATCAACACTGCAATCAAAAAAACATTTAATTGCAAATAAAATAGATGTCTGATTAAAAATGTTTGTTTGTAAATCCAAACATTTTTTTTTTTAATATACAACTTTTATTTGCGACTCCAAAAGTTTTGTTTGTGAATCAATTTTTAGAACCAAAGTTTTGCAAATCCAGCTTTGCATCTTGTGGGATACTTTGAAACATGTAAGACAAGTCTCTATTGGTCAGTCTACGCTGGCCCAAATAATACCATGCTGAAGTGCGACTGACCCACCTTTCTGATAGAACCATATTCTGTGGAAAGAATAACACATGTAAGTTGTAGTTTGCTACTACTTTCTACAGTCTACTGCAAATATTTTTTGTTATTTTACAATAAGCCACTTGTTAGCTTGTTGTAGTAACACCGGTATTATTGTTAGGGAAACCAACTGCAGGGAAATTTGAAGCATGTTGGTATAAAAGTAATGGGATTGCCACAAAACACCAACCTTTACCAACAGGTAAAGTTTTGTAACAAGGTTGTTATTGTTATGATGCTATTGTATGAAAACTGCGATGTAATACAGGGTTCAACCACATTCATGAAAACAAAATGGCAAATGGAAGAACAGTTAGAGAGATGAATCTGTCCATCTATCATTATATGCTACATTGTCAGGGACACGCCCATTCAGATGTATGTCAGTAAACAGTAGACTGGTTCATGTTCCTGAAGGGCAGAGACAGGCAGGCACCACAGGGGCAGGTACAGTTGCAGAAGTCTCCTCTAAAGTTTTGAGGTACTTGAACTCCTTCACTTGGGGTAAGGACTCATTCACTACCTGGTGTAGGCAATCCATCATCTTCCTGCTGAGAGCCATGGCTGGGAACCACGGCGGTGCAAATCCTCATCCCAGCCGCTACACACTCGGCTGCAAATAAATTCAGTGAGTGCTGGAGGTCACTGGAGGTTCAGCACTTCATGCGGAACAAAATACTCTCTTGAACCTTTGACCTCTGCTATCTTCATTTTACGCCATTTAGAATTTTTGGAAAAAGCTTCAAAAGTTTTCACAGGTCACAAAATTTGTCCAATCTGCACCAACAACTCACAAAAGTTATCCCCTGGCATTTTGATTTTAAATTTCGTTTGTCCGTCAGAGGCACCCGCATTTGGTGGCGAAGCCGCCAAACAGGAAGTAGCAAAGTATCTCAACAACCATACACTGCAAAAAATGCCCTATCAAATACAAGTGCAAACATATTAGTTACTGACTAATGTTTAAAACAAGCAAAACTGGCTGCCAGTGCAGTAAGTGAAATTCACTTAATAACATTCTTAAAGTGAGTGCACATTTACTTAAATTAAGTCACTAGATAAGGCATTCATATTAGAAACAAGTTCAACTAGATTTTACATCTAAAAACAAGATTATCACACTAAGTTAGATGTAGTTTTTGCAGTGTAAGTCCAAATGCCACCATTCTTTGTAGGCATAATTGACAAGACTTCTCAAGGAGATATTCTGAAGCTTGCGTCAATCTGCCATATGGGGGCGCTATACCAGAAATATCACTTTATGTGTTACTACTGAAAGCAAGCAGATATATCAACCAAACTTGGTCAGTATAAGGCATGGTACGTCTCCAACACAGTTCAACTTTCAGGTTTCTCTGCTATTAGCAGGCTCTACAGAGTATTGTAAAACTTGACATTGAACTCAATGAGGCTTATTAAGCCTAATAGGCCTGTTTATTATCCTTCTTCAGTAATAATCCTTCGCAGACCCTCGGGAAAAGGTACAGCCAAATCTACATGGTCGCTTTTTTCGCAACTTGGCACACTGATAGGACTATATCCCAAAGCAAAGCACACCAATTTTCATGTCCATACTCCAATGTCTCTAGCGCCACCATCATCTTAAAATAAGTAGCCATCGGCTCATAACTTTGACCCTGATTGGCCTAGAAACAGGCAACTGGTGTGAAATGATGCAGAAGCTAATGCTGAACAACTTTCCGAAAGACCATTTTCAAATGCGCCTATTTAGATTTTCTGCCATTTAGATTTTTTGAAAAAAGATTTTTGTTCAATCTTCACAAAATTGGCACACATGCTCATTAGACCAGCCCTCACAAATGTTATGCCATAGGGTTTTGATTTTCGATTCCGTCTGTCCAGGGGTCCAAGCACCAAATGTGCAGGAACCCTATTGTTCTTCAAAACAAATTGTATTATTAGGGGTCCAAGCACCAAAGGTTCTGGAACCCTAATATTCTTCTATGGTTTTTTTTTTTTTTATTATGGGTCCAAGCAGCGAAGCTGCGGGAACCCTATTGTTTTCGTTAGTTTTATTAGGGGTCCAAGCAGCAAAGCAAAGCATGTAGGGGGAGAAAAGTCAGGGATTTTTATATATATATATAAATAAAACCAATAAGAAAAAAAAATATTGAGATTAAACTTTTTTTTTTACATTGTGAAATATATAATAAAAGATTTTTTTTTCACAGTAAAAAATAAAAATAAACAGGAGAAAAAAACAAACAATAAGAAAAAAAAATATTGTGATGAAGGGATTTTTTTCAAAGTAAAATAAATAAATAACGTGGTAAAAAGAACAACAATGAAGGGCTTTATTTTTTCAAACAAAAAAAAAAATAACAGGTGGGAATAACAATTAAAAAAATATATATTTGGATGAAGGGATTTGCTTTTCCAAAGAAAAAAATTAAATATTAAATTAAAAATTTATTTTTTTTACATTGTCAAAAATATACTGGTAAAGGATTTTCTTTACAAAGTAAAAAAACAGGTGAGAACAAAAAAGATCTAAAAATAGTAACAGACGCTGGGAGAAAATGTTTTTTTTTTTTCTCTTTCATAGTTCGTACCTTGATTCCATGTGATTCATTTACATATATGGTAGGTTAATTTGACCATTGTCAGGTGTTGAATGTGATTGATCATTCATTATTAGCTCAATGAATGATACGGTAGCAATAGCTCTGCCAAAAATTGTGTAACTTGGTGATGGTTAACGTTATTTCATTATCGTATAGCCTTCGTAGAGGATGTATTGTTGAGTAATCAAGTACAATAACAACTGCTCTCTGTTACAGGCTGATTCAGTAGTATAGCACATCACAGGTTTGTGATTCACCCTAGCTATATCAGGATGTCCATCCATCCACCCTTCATGACCATAGGTGAGGATAGGAACGAAAATTGCCCGGAAGATGGAGAGCTTTGCCTTCCGGCTCAGCTCTTCTTTTCTTTCTTTTCTTTTTTTTTTTTTTTTTTGGGGTAAGGACTCTTTCCCTACCAGAGTAGGCACTCCATCGGTTTCCTGCTGAGAACCATGGCCTCAGATTTTGCGGTACTAATCCTCATCCCAGCCG
>JAODUH010005104.1:0-10320 GCA_027564835.1 Typhlichthys subterraneus | reverse complement strand
TAAGAAAAAGCATATGGCCATAATCTACACAATATAGTCTGACCTGTATCCTACTTCTAAAACAAAACATGTACCTGCTGTTAGCACTTTTTAGCACTCAAGCTCGCTTCCAGTGCTAATGTTATCCAGCTAGCCGGCGTTTAACTAACAAAGCTCTAACATTTTAACCAGTTCAAATGTATTTGCAGGCAATGAATGGTAAGTAGCCTAACATACACAAAAAAGTTAGTTAAAACTCGTTTTATTTTACGATCGCTAGGATGCATTTTTCAATATCTTTGATCCAGTTCAAAACTCGTCAGCACAGTCTGTGGAGTGACATCAGTTTTCATTGCAAAGCATTCTTACATATTTCAAAATGTATGAACTCAAAACTGTAATATGCCTCTAGGCTATCTGCACATTTTGGCAAATATGCACACTACTTTTAGTAGTTAGGCAATGTTCAAACACTATTTGCTCTAAGCCTCATAATACTATATAGGCTACTGTATTATAATCTCAATATCTCTGGCCTGTGTATTTTAATGGATTAGATGTGGATTTTAACAAAATTAAATCCCTCCATTTTCCCTAGTGCAGTCTAAAGAGGTGTTTGGTTGGGGGAAACCCAGAACATGGGAAACTTCGGGGGGTAACCAGCTACTAGATGGTTTGATTAGTCTTTCGCCCCTATACCCAGAGATTTATCATGTTATACAAATGGCCTATCAATTTGTGGCCAAATTAAGGAAACTATATGGATTACTACAGAATAGCTTGAGTTTCATTTGAAATTAACTGTTGTCTAGCAGTGTAAAGTGGATCCAGTGTTGGATAATGCTATTTACAATGTTTACTAGGGTGATAGTGATAAGAATACATTCTTATGAACAGCTGTAGTACTGTAATTACTTAAACTTAGCTCATTCATTATATATACAATTTTTTACATGTTGAGCATCTGCCTCTGTGGAACTCTACATGGTCTGAGTAGGTCTATACACTACCCATAAGGCAAGTTGTGAGTGAGATGGCTGTAGCCTACTCGGTGTATCAAAACAGGACAGGCAAAACTGTTTAAAAGTTAAAATCATTATGGTATGCCTTAGCATCGTGTGTGTGCAGAGTCTGTCTGGTGGGGTGAAGGTTCAATCAGATGCCTGCAGTTTGTCAAAAGCTTTGTTATTGCCACAATGCCACCTTTGGGTGTGGGTGTTACTGTAGGGAGGACAGGGGGGCCCATGATCTTCAGTGCTCAGGGGCCCCTGGGGGTAGATTTTTTTCTGACCAAAGCACGGAAACAGATTAAACAGGGCAGAAAGACAGGGACGGATAGCAGACCGTGACACATTGTGCATGGGAAATGCATTGTGCCAATAAAATAACTTTAGAAATACTGTATAAATTGATTTGTATTTCGACTGACTGAACAAGGAAATGCCATAGTCTAGTCTAGTGAAAGTCATGTTTTATGTTGTAATCTTGGTTCATGTTTAAGGGATTTAAACTGTTGGTTTGGATCTACTATATAGACTGTGTCTGTGTGTTGTTAGTGTTTGTTGAGATCCACTGCTGGTGATAACAAAACCATAAATGTGATTTTGGACTTAAGTATTGTTGTGGCCCTCCAGGGACATTGTAGAGGCATTGACTGTGATAGCCTTCATTCATGAGTGACAACAAACGAGGAAGCATGACACAAACAAGGTAATAAAACCACATCCTGGGATATTTGTATGTAATGTCTACTCAATGGTGAGCAGGTTGTTTTCAGTTGTTCTGTTTATTATAATTATCGAGTTTCAGCATATTTTGGTCAGCGGTGACATGTATCTCAATCAAAATTGGTCTGCGTGCTCCTTTTAATAACAAATTAAAACAGATGTATGGAACAATTGGTCACTGAACGTACTTTTCTGACTGCTATTTATTATTAGTTGCATTTTTATCTAATTGCAAGTTACAAAAAATACCTAGCAATGCATTTTCCCAGCCAGATAGAAATGTACTCTCCTATTCCTGTCAGATAGACTTTCCCAACACTTAAAGTGGATCCTACCTATTCACCTAATTTATACACGAGAAAGCAATAGAGAATGGACAGATAACTGAAGTTATTTGGACCAAGGTTTCATAACACTTAAATCATATCCCCACAAGCAGCCAGTATGGTTATCAATATCCATCACTGTTAAAATCCCATGGACCGCATGCGTTATCCTTCCAAAAGGATGGCAAACCATCAATTAAAAATCCCTCCAAATATGAAACATGTCACTTTGTTTTAGCTCAGCTGTCAAGATAACCATGAGGTTGTCACCAGAAATTAACAACCGACAAACAAATATATATTTTTTTCTTTCTAAAATTAATTAATGAATAGATATTTTCCTTGAATCTCTCTTTTCCTTTGACATGTACATCATGTAACAATCAATCTGTCTTTAAGTAGTCCTGCTATTAGAGACATGATCCATTTACTTTTATCTGGCGTTGATGAAGTGAAGCATTTGTTCCCTGGCTGGGCTTCCTTCATATTGTTGCATTGATGACACATAAACCTGGCACCATCCTTTATGTGAGCTCATCCATAATGTTGAATGTGTGTATGTGTGTGGGGGCAACCTTTTCATGTGAACAGATTAAAAATATGATCTCAAACAAGTGCCCATGCTGCTCAAGCTGGCTCCCTGGTGTCTGATAAACAATAAGAGATGTGTTGGTGGCTTCCAGATGTGGACGTCTTGGTCGTGAAAAGCATTGTAATAGCGAATGACAAAATGTATTGTGTCAATTTGAAATGCATTACACATTTTTACAAGGTGTTTTGGTTTGTGCTACGACATTCAGCAAACAAGTACAGGCATTTGTTACTAGTGTTGGCCTGTAAGTCTGCCATATTTGTTAGCTGACACCGCTAACAGTAGAGCAGTATTTTTTTACTACCACCAAATTTTACAAAGCTTCAAATATATTCTAAACCTTTTTGATTACCCCTTTCAACATTCTATAATTTCTATTAGGGATGTAAATAAGATGCTGTTTGGTTCATGTGATGGAAACATCATACAAATTATGACCATAGACAGGATACATTGTATAACACACTGTATTCCATGGCCTTTCTATGGCAAACATGTCTACTTGCACCCCCAGTGACTTTTTTTCTACTTGCAAAACATAGCTTTTACTCAATTATAAGAGTCAAAATAAATGGCCGCATCTCGTTAACTTTCTAAAATGACTGCATTCGCCTTTCTGCCAGCATGTTCTTGCTTCATCTGCAGAAACGGTTTTATTGTCAACTGTAATTCCTGCATCTGCAGGCCATAATTATCAGTTATCAGAGAGAAAAAAATGAAACTCAAAGCGCTGTTTCTAATTTATGCACCTTATGAAAATCAAAGTGAGATTAAAAATTCAGTTCACTGAGATTTGATTGTGATATAAATGAAAATTGGTAATTCATTTTGTTTCATTTTCCAACCCCTGAACACCCACACCCCCCACTTGCTGTGGTTAATCATTGCACCTTGACACTGGCCGGGTTACCAAGTGATAATTATAAAAGGAAATTTAAGATGCTTAACGAATTCCAGACAAGAATTACTTATGCTAGTTATGCTTCACTTTTCTACCCAACGTTGCTGCTCATCAGCATTCACTAATGCAATTAATAAACCTTTCTGTGGTCCATCTCTCATACCAGCCATGTCACAGTGTAAGGTTACTTTTATTTAGTTGGTTATTTTAATTTGTGTTAGGTCAACAACACTCCTTTTGTCCTCCGGGTCAGAATTACCTGTTTTTGTTTTGCTCTTTAAAGAATTCCAAATTTATTCAAGACCAAAAGTAGTACTTTTTCAGTGTCTTGTCTCAGCATAAGATGGCTAAAAGGTTGCATGAACTCAGACTAAGACTAACAGCCAGTTTAGTAGTGAAAAGCACTACTAAACAAACAGCAAACATTGCTGTTTGCTGCAAAGGACAAATTTACAAAAATGTACTGTAGCTTTGACACTTAATGTGTGTGTGTGTGTGTGTGTGTGTGTATGTGGAGGGGGTTGTGTGTGTGTGAGCACAAGTATTCATCTGCTGGAAAACACAATAGTGTGTGATCTATTGCCCTCTTTTCCCAGGTAAAAGTTGACCCGGGAAGACAACATGTATTACTAAATTGAATAAAACAATATGAAAGTAGTGATCATTTATTTTATATATGAAGAGCATAGTCTAGAACCATATATGTTAGTTTGGTGTAATTAGAGGAAACCATATTCTGAGGAAACCATATTTTTGATACAAAAACATTTGAAACTGGGTCAAATTTGACCCGAAGACAACACAAAGGTTAAATTCCCGGGTCACACCAACATAACAAAAGTAAATAAACTACAAACTATTTTATTAAAAAGGCATAGTTTGTTCAAAAAGTAGTAGTTAATTAAAAACAACAGGCGAAGGGTGCCGAATCTCTTTGCCGTGTTTGTCTCACCGGTGTGTGGTTTTGCCGGTGGTGGACTACCAGGTGGGAGTTGGTCTCCACCAGGGCTGCGCTTTGTCACCATTCCTGTTTGTTATATTCTTGGTCAGGATATTGTGGCTTAGTTGTGGTGGAGAGTGGTTGTGGTTCGGAAGCCTGTGGATCTCGTTGCTTTTTGCAGATGATGTGGTCCTAATGGCATCATCAGTCTGTGACCTCCAGCACTCACTGGATCAGTTTGCAGCTACTAGTTCTCCGGCAAATCTGTTTGTCACTGTCTGAGAAAATTCTGTAGATTACCTACTGAGCAGCCTACTAGAGTTGCTAGTTAATGACATTTCATGTAATAGAAGCTGCACCATAAGGCGACAAGAGGTACGCTTTCTGAATATGACTAGGGATGGCACGATCAAGTTTTTCAGTCCCGATACAATACAGATACCGGCACATTGGATATTGGCCGAAACGGAGTACCAATTCAATTCCAGTGTTAAATTAAGTTTAAAGGTAAATTGCAGATTATATGACAGCTAATCTCTATTTTAGGACTTTGATGCATTTCAGAAACCTACTGCTGATAGTGTGGCCTGGATAGGTTAGACATGGCTGATGCTTGACAGTAGACCTTTGTGTGTAAATAAATGTAATTGGATAAGCCCCATGGATTGGTTACAACTGTACAATTGTCACCAATACCGATCCAGCCATTTAAGTCAGTATCGGATCAATTTCCAATCTCAGTTTCTTATCGGTGCCATCCCTAAATATTACTTCAAAATATTTAAAACCCATCCAAGACTTTCTAAGGCCTTATACTAGTAAATCTGTATTTAAGACTTTTTAAGACTTTTTAAGGATCTGTGGAACCCTGAGGCGCTGCGGAGTGATATTGTTTTTATTTTGATATTGAAGTTAGCAAGTGATCTGGAGAATGACTGACCCTGCCTTTAATATTGCTAACATAACATTTAGGCAGTTGTAAAATTACCAATAACGTTTGGGTTAAATTAATAGATTTTTCTTGTATTTTTGCTTGGCTAAGATTGACATTGTTCTGCAAGTGAGTAGGGCATTGTATGAACACAGTTTCTCAGCCTTAGATATTGTATTCAGATATGGAAAATTACTGATTAAGAAAACAGTGCATTGTTTAGCAGAGAGTGAGCGTGTCATAGCACTGTAGTTAATAAAATTGTTAAACTGCTTCTGTATGCTTTAGACAGCATACAGAAGTAACTACATCCTCTGATCATGATTTGATGGAAAATAAATACATATATAAATATGTGAATAATGAATAGCTGCTTTTTTGGTTGTGTTAACTGTGGTGGTGAGAAGATATCTGCTAAAATACACGGCCTGAATAGGGTGACCAGATCCCAACAAACCAAATATGTGAGTATATTTGTGTGGGACAATGTGAGTTACTGATGCTGAGAGGAAGGTCAAATACCTTGTCAAAACATCTATTAAACTTAAAAAATAAACATTATATTCTACCACGCTTATAACATATATGCATTGCCCTCTGTTGATTCAGGTTAGTCCTTCACCATATACATTTGTCAAATATAACAGGTTAGAAGTATATCCAAACAACAAAAGTATTAGATTAAGATTAAGTTAATTTAATATGTATTTTACTTGTTCGTATGATACACTTTTGTCCATCCTTCAATTCAATATAATTTCTTTGATGGCTTTCCTGTGACTTTACCCTGACTACATTCTTCCTGACAACATATAGTGAGTATAGGCCTACATATTATATTTTCTTTGCTATCCTGAATCTGGGAAAATTACCGGTGCCATTCCCTTAATCATTTGCCCTGTATGATTGGGAGTGCTGCACACTGTGATACATGTTATTTCAGCTGCTGTTACCTTATCTGTCGACAATCATCTATGGGATTCAGCAGGAATGAGTCCATTGACCCATCTTTTTGAGCCACACGTTGTTTGTGAAACTCGCATATACACTGTCACTTCACATCGTATCCCCACCCCCGCCCTGTGAACAATTGAAAAATAACTATGGCAAACATCGCAGACGACTCTGAGAATTCACTGCACCTGCTTCACCAATGTTGTTTCCTAACTCGCAGTCTTAATTGTAGCTTCTATAATTTATTTCTTCTAGATTCACTGTGTGAACCCTCGCAATTTTAACAGTTGGGCGTGGCGTAGGCAGTGAAGTCGGTGAAAGACAGGTTTAATCCACGTGTGCGCAGTTTGATTGGCATCAGACAGACACGTGATGGCAGTCTTCGCTGCTTTCGGCACAGCCATAGGACAAATACCCAGATACTAGAAACCTGTGAAAACAAGATCCAATGAAAATGCGGGACATCGTCTCAATATGTGGGACGTGGAAAAAGGGATTTAAATGCTGGACTGTCCCACACAAAGCGGGACATCTGGTAAGCCTGTGCCTGAACCAGTTTTTTGGTCTGTCTGCCATGATACAGAGATGTAGGCTGATGACAATGATCACAAGGCCACCCTACAACAGTAAAAGTGCCAGCCCATTGCCACCCCGAGGAAACAATCCTATATCCACAACCCAGCTACTCTGACTTAATATTAATGCTACTTTACACACTGCAGCTGCAAAGTATCATGGTGGACAGTTGACCTACATCTTTCAAGGAGGTATTGTTTTCACCTTTGCTGGGCTGTTAGCAGGAAATCTCTAAAAATGTGGATTCTCATTATATTTGTTGGCACGTTTGACTGTGAGATTGATTTGATTTTCCTGGTGATCCAGATACTGTATATGAATTCTGTTCAAGGATTCTTCAGCAGTGGGAGATGCTGTTGAAAACCTGCATTTACTGGTCAGCCTTGGCTGCGATATATCCTCTTGTTATTTCACTCCCTTCAGCACTGAAATTAATTAGAGTTCATACCTGTGACTGGGTCCTATGTGACATTAGAAATGCATTCAAGCATGTTATGAGTCTCTAATCATGTCAATTTAAGGTTATTAGCTAGTGCCAAGCCTCATACTGTTTGGACTTGCTCTCTAGGTGGGAAGCTACTATATACAGTAAACGCAAGTGTGTGTGTGTGTGTGTGCGTGTGCGTGTGCGTGTGTGTGTGTGTGTATGTATATATATATATATATATATATATATATATACACACACACACATACTGTATATTTAGTAGCACAATGTGGTCTGTCTTGGCCCTGGGAGTAATTATAACCCTCACTACAGGCTTACAAACAGTAGGAAAGATAAACAGAAAAACTTTTTGTGGGTGTCAAGTGTGCAATGTGTGCTACAATATGTGCCCTCCTCAAGTGAATGAATCTGTTAGGTAGGATCAATAGACACTTAAGAGAGCAGCGCTGAGAGATATTACACGTGTAATATAGAGAAAATGCAGTCAAATTGATGATTATAAAAGTACCTTTGATGGATTGTATCGTGTTAGTAACTTGAAAATGCTAAATGCATGAATACAAAAACATGTTTGCATGGATTTTGTTTGAAACTGGGAATACACTGTACAACAAAAATGATTGCAGCCCTCACACTGTATGATCAAATTGTCTGTTCAGTTGAGTCCTCAAGATTGAGGTGCTCACACTTTATGGACCGACCTTCAAGCCCGACCTGACTGGATGCAGAAAAATATGAACTGTGCGTGGAGAAAAATAGCACATGCTAAATATTTGATGCATTTAGTGGGCACCCGGCGTTACTGTCCACATCAAGCTTCATGTTACCATGGCGCTTTCACACACTTCGCACAGTGAGGCAAAAAGGTATTGGCTTTGGGGAATCAACTTGTGGCTCTGCTTCAACTGTGCAAGATCCTGATGACAGCCGACCAAATTTCTGACATAGTCAAAAATTCATGGGGTCATACGTCAAAAGGTCGGGAGCCATTAATCGCTTCTCGCAACCCCCTGTACACTGCATGGAAAACAACGCCCGACAAGCTGAATTTCGGCCCTGACACGAAGTCGCACAATGCATGCCCACCTTTAGGACAACACTATCCCAGTCCTTGGCAATGCAAATTCAGAGTAAGGGGCAGAGCTTCTTAAGCAGCGCTGAAGGAAAAGTTACTTGGATATTGACTTCAAATATCAACAATCTTTCTCCAGCATCGCTCCTGCACATTTTATTCCAATTAAAATGTTTTAATTGAAATGGTCTTATGCATCCATGTGATACTGTACTATGATTAATGGCGCTACAAATAAACGTGATTTAACAAAATGAAGATAACTAAATAGAGGCACAGGAAGATATAGAGAATATATAGATGGATTAAGACATAGACCAGGTCAAGACAGACAGACAAACTCAGAGGAAAATAGCTAATCTGCGCTCCAAAACACCTCCATCTTGTTTTGGACCTACATCAAACAGAGGAGAAGGGACTCAGCTGCCTTTAAGGAGAGTCAGAGAGAGGCAGCCACCTGCCAGCTAAACAAACAGGTCTCTAACAGCCTGCACCGAGCAGATATTAAGCACACTTTGACTGCTAACGCCTGCAGTCCGTAGATAATTGTGTTTCTGAGCTGGTGGCTGGAAAATGTGCACGTGTGCTTATTCAAATCAGACACTAATGAGTGTGTGTGTGTGTGTTTGCTTCCTTCCAAGTGTGCATATGCAAGCTTAGGAGTTATTCCATGTGTGTGTGTGTGTGTGCATGTGTGAACAGGTGTAGCAAGTGGAGCTATAAGCACTGCCTAAGCACATTTTTCACATGCAAACAAAGTAGATACAGTAGTTGCTAGTCATTGGGATTTTTGTTTGAACTGTAAAGGTCGTTAGTGCTCTGCCGTACCTCCACATGAATTGCCCAATGCCCAGAAATGTCTGCATACAGTCCTTTTGTTTATGGTTTAATGCCTATATGATGTATTCAAAACTGTGCAGTACTGTGCTAAACAGCTTGTGCAGATTCCTGCACAAGCTGTGCAGATTCCTGCAGATTCCTGCACAAGCTGACCTGGTTTTGTACAGTTATTATACAACAAAATGTATACGTTGTGTTACATGTAAAAAAAGTATTTGCTTTTCAGGCAACACTTTGTGTGTGTGTGTTCATTATATTTCATTCATAATTTTATCTATTCAAATATAATTCCACATATTGAGGTCGCTCACTAAGAGTGACTTTCTCCTCTTCAAATTCCTCCTTAAAATGAATTTCTCTCTCAGCAAGAACTAAGAAACGTTTCTATACTTTGTCCATGGCCTTGGAGAGCTCTTCACCTTTGGGTTGTCGGCCAAACTACTGTGTTGAGCTCTGAAAAGAGGAGATGAAAGGAAGACGCACAGAGGAATTTAATTGCTGTTTAGTGTTTTGATATAAGATTATCAATATATGCCCATTGGTTGGACTATTTTATGATGGCTAGTGTGCACTCTAAATAAAACAAAAAGTGCCGAATAATGGAGAAATACAGCTTATTCAAGATAACCTAAAGAAATTCATTATTTTTATAAATAATTGTCTGGATTCTCTGTACGAACTGTTGTCTGAGTAGTGATTTTATGTAAATGAACTACAGATTTGATTGGTTGCTGAGTCAGAGAGTTTGGTGGAGGTGGAGAGTAGAGAATAGCTTTGAAGGTTTTCAACATCGGTAATGTCAAAATAACTACTGTACACTAACCCTTCAGATAAGTCTCAGATTTCAATTCACAGTTCAGTCTGACTGAGGTCCAAACCTGTATGATTGTATTTATTCAAAATTCCCCCTTATTTTCCCCTATTTGCAGCCATGCTTTGTATAAAATGGTCAGAGGGCATCCTCTCCGGGAACCATCACCTTATCGTGGTGGAGAGGTTTGGGTGCCCCTATGAACCTGAGGGCTGTGTTGTCT
>JAODUH010005103.1:0-10320 GCA_027564835.1 Typhlichthys subterraneus | reverse complement strand
ATGTGTTGTTTTCATATGTTATGAATATATTTTAATGCCTTTTCCCATAACCTTTGTGATTTTAAAATATCGAAATTGCAATTTTCATGATCAATATCGCAATATCACATTTGATCAATATCGTGCACCCCTAGTATGAACGTATGATTGATTGCTGTGTGTGATTCTATGCTTTATGTTTGACTACTGTCTGTAAGAGGAACATTAAAGGTTCACTCTGCTCTACTCTACTCTAAATCTCTTACATTTAGTCTGTTTGCTCGGCGCGTTACAGGGGAAACACCTGGCAGTCAGGCATGTTGTGTCATTACTGCATTATTGTGCAGTCTGCCCACTTACCTGGTGAGATGCTATTTATAGGCACGCTATAAATAGCTGCAGCAGTGAGGGTTGGATACGTCACCTGGAGAACACAGCTTACTGTGACGCTGTGTCAGGTGGAGACATGAGTTGTTCGGGGGGGTTTGATACTGGTTCGACTACCGGATTTGACGTTTCGCTGCAGGTCACTGCCTGGTAACTCTTCTCTTTTGTTTAACTCTACGAGGAGTGTAGTGCATTTCAAGCTACTTGCCTGGGCCGAGTGTGACACTGACGGGCAGTGCCACGCCGCGCTTTGCACTGAAAAGGTGACAATATTGAATCTTTGATGTGCTTTAAAAAAAAAAAAAAAAAAAAAAAAAACACGCTAGAAAAACACGAAACGCAGCGCAAGAGAAGAGCTCCTGAGTGTGATTGGGGCCTTAGACTGCTGTAGGTAAACAGTAGGTTATCAGTCGGACCGTTTCCCCTTCGGCAGTACTGACCGTCTTCCATGAGGACCCCCCAGCCCGTGACGAAGCAGCCGGTCCCGGTGGGGAAGGCATGAGACGGGGCCGGCACGCACACGGGCTGCACCAGGTCGCTGAAGAAGATGGGCGTGCTGAGCTCCAGCAGGGCGATGTCGTAGTCCGAGGTGAACTGGTCATACTGCGGGTGCAAGAGGATGCGGCGCACGGGCCGCGTCAGCGCTCCCCCGGAGCCCGCGGAGCCCACGGTCATCACGCGCATGCCCATGTAGGCCCTCCACGATCGGGCGTCCGAGTACCTGCAGACACGCGCACAGTACTGAAACGGTAATGCTATATGGCGGTTTGCCACTAGATGTCACTAGAGCACCAGCCGCTCAGACCAAAACAAATGTTTAGTTTGACCACACACACACACACACACACACACACAAATGCAATGTCTCCCGTGGTTCTGAGGACCCCTGCCCTGCATGTTTTAGATGTCTCCCTGCTCCAACACACCTGATTCATATGAATGGCTCGTTATCAGGCTTCTGCAGAGACTGAAAATGACCCAGTTGTGTGGGAGCATGGAGACATCTACAAAATGCAGTACTGTGGGTGCAAGACCAGGGCTGAGTCACTGCGCTAACATTCATGCTAGCTATGAACACAAAGAACAGAGGAGCTTGGATTACGACACGCGTACACGCACGCACGTGCACACACATACACAGGGATTGATGAGCCCTAAATTTGAAAGGTTCTGTCTCTTCCACTAGCAAGGTTCAATCTCCTTTTATATCAATTATGCATATTATATTTGTTTATTAGGAATAGAGAGAAATTAAATGAATGAAAACAGTCATAGACTACTAAGATAGCATGTGCACTCTGTGTAGTTCTGTTTACTTTGTGTTTATTTTAAAGCCATGGTCAGTCATTCTTGCTAACTTCGAGCTCAAATCAAAACAGTATCGCTTTGAGGTCCTATGCGGCGCCGCATCACACATCCAAATGCATTGTAGTGCAAAGCGTAGTGCTACGGCTTTGTTGATACTACCGGTGTTTGCTCATATCCACTTTGTTTATGTTCCTATTTATGGAGCCAGGGCTGTTTATAAGTATCAAATCATTTTTTCAACACGCACAGAGAACGGTAAGATAGCGAAAATGCAAGGAGATATTTGTTGAATTTGGCAAAAAGTGTATTAGCTTACATTTAGCTTACAATAGCTGACAACACCTTTAAGGTACCGTGAAAAACTGCATTTCATTCAGCTGTATGAAAGGAACCCTAGGGAAGTGACCTATTCCAATGGAATCTAGCCTACTGGCTGCATTATAATGCCCAATGTGCCTAAGACAGTGACCCCTAGTCAGATGTTATGAACCATGACTGTGAATTCAAGATGGCGGTGGTGTGTCTCTCACTTGATGGCGTCTGAGTCCTGGAAGCAGTGCGCTGCGGAGAGCAGCCAGCGGCTGGCGATGAGCGAGGCTCCACAGATGTGTCCGTAGCGCTCCATCTGGAGGCTGACCTGCCACGGCCACGAGGCCGCAGAGGCGTCCGACCCCCCCACGATCTTAACGCGCTTCCTCGGCCTGGTCCCGCAGCCTGACTCAGGGGAGAGGGAGGGGGAGGTGTGGAATCATTGGTTGCTGCGGCCACAAGGAGTCGTCATATGGAGGATTACATAAGGTGAGGCGCAGGGTTGGGGAGAGTACTTTCTGAATGCAATCTGGTGCAGGAACTAGTTACCAGACTCAAATTATAACCAGTAATTTCATTTTTGGTTTACCTACATTTAGTAACATAATCTGATTACTTTCTATTACTTCACCTTTAAAAATGCATGTACAGCATTGGTGTGCCATATCTTTGTATTTTTGTGGCCGTGTATGTTGCTCAGGGGATAGCAGATCAAAATAGGACTATTTTCAGTAAATTACGTTAATTAAAAGGTCAGTAAGTAAAACAGACGAATGTTTTAAGCATTGTTCTTCTGCATAGAAACCCTTTTAAATGTGAAAGTAGTCCTAGAAGTCACATAAAAAAAAATTTTTTTTTATCTGATTACAATATTGTATGTAACGTAATGGGTTACATTTTTTTTTTTTGTAATCAATTACTCCCCGACCCTGGTGAGGTGCCAAAACTGCTAGCAATACACACCACAGCGCAACTCATCGGAGCCGTCAACGCAGTCCTTCATTCCGTCGCACGCAGGATTGACTTTGCTCACACACTTCCCATTGGCACATTTGTAGGACGAAGATGAGCAGCCTTTGTTTTGGTCTAGAGAGAAAGGGAGTGCAGACAGAATAATACAGAGACCAATATTTACAAACGTAGTGGAATGGGAAAAAAAAGATTAGAAGGCAGCTAGAGAAAATAATGATGTTCAAAAGTATAAACTGAATAAATTAATGGAGGCATATAAAGTCGAATCCATTCACAAATATGCGGAATTAGGTTCTCAAAACTTAATCTAAATACAAAGTTATAAATTAAGATAAATTATTGTACAAATAAATTGATAGAGCTAGCATCCACCTAAATTGTGAATTTGGCCATTAAAATACTTTACACCAGTGGTTCTCAAAGTGGGGTCCGCTAAATAATTAGTTATACATTTAAAAAAAAGAAAATGTTGATTTTTTTAACTGTAGACCTCACCAGAGGTTAGTTGTTTTCAGGAGATGCTTATGGCCATATAAGGACTTCTGTGTCTAAGCAATTTTTTTCTATGAGAAAAATTAATGGCGTTTTCACTATTCGCTATCCTCCTCCTAACTCATATGTTAAGGCACATATTCACACTGGATAACACTGGTGTTTATCACTAAGTAGGTCATTTAAGCATTTTGCTACATGCAAGCTATTCTTGCTAGCGCAAAGAAAACACGTCGCTCAAATCACTCAGGGCGATGTAAAGCTCCTGTGATGTTTCAGCTACACATATTATTAGCTTTACAACTTTGGCACTTTCATTCATTGATAATGAAAAGAGTTAGGCCAGGGCTGGTGTGCATAATGCGTGACGGTATTTTACTTTTAACGTTCAGCAGTTAGCAAACAACATAACTTCCAAACAAAGACCTCAACATGTCTTAAATGTATGTCATAACCCAAAACTAAACAATAAGAAAAAAAGTGGTGTTGACTGCGAGCAGTGACAACAACTGGCGAGGTCTATTTGCGCCAATAAAGCAACCATATTATTGTGTCCATTACCCCCACCCACGTTAGCGTTTGGCCATTAAAACAAACATATTATTGTGTCCATTACCCCCACCTACGCTAGTGTTTGGCCAATAAAACTAACTTGATTGTGACACATCACTTACATCTGTCATGAATCAATCACTTCACGCAGGTCACAACGAACCATTTAGCTGCTAGCTACCTTGATATATTAACTATTAGTGAAGCGACTGCAGTGAGTGAGCATGGAGAAATACCTATGTCACACAAAATGATCATGTGAAGCCTGAAGGTAAGATCAAGCTATCTAAATTGAGAAAATATGATTTTAAAATAGTTCCAATGGTATCTAAGAATAGAAATGGTAGGATGCGCAAGTCCTTATAGTCATATATGTCAATGAGGATTATGCTTAAGTGATAGGATTATGAGGGGGTCCTTGTTTGAGAACCCCCTGATTTACACTAACCCTCTGAAATAGCAGAACCATTGGAAGATATCAAGACACGATGGAGTGAGGAACCGATACTCACATGCTCTGGTGCAGTTGATCTCATCGCTGCGGTCCTTGCAGTCTATGACGCCGTCGCACATTGAGGACTTGGACACACACACCTTGTTGGAACACACATGGTAGCATTTTCCTGCCAGGACCGAGACCCGAAACGCACACAGTTAAGAATCGTCAATGATTAATGTAAAACAGTGCACATATAAGTCGTACGTAGTTAGTAACCGATACTTACTCCACTTACTCGTGTGTGTGCTCATGTGTGTGCGTTCTCGTGTGTGTGTATGCTCGTGTGTGTTTGTGCTTGTGTGTGTGTGTGCTTGTGTGTGTGTGTGTGCTCACCACCACAGTTGCCCTCTTCACTGCTGTCTCCACAGGTACTGGTGCACTGGCTGCCCTGAGCTTTACACTGGCCGCCCCCGCACCACACCTCCCCGGGCTTACAGGACGCTTTGGAGTCAACACACACAGGCACACGCACACACACACACACAGGCACACACAGGCGCAAGCACACACACACGCACACAAACCTCTATTCCAAAATCCACACTAACAATAGTGAAGAGGTTCCTGACAGTTTAAATGTGTCAACTGAAACGTTCCTCAACAAGGTAAAGTAAAAAGGGAAACAAATCTAAGATTTAAATTAAGATTTAAATATTATCATCATATCAAATACTATTGTATTGTTAAATACTATAAATTACCATGATAAATCAGTAATAGTACTGTTATGTGCTGGTACAACACTGTCATGTGTAGCACTAGCTGGACAGTACACGTGTTCACACCTGACACTAGGTGGCAGTATATTATCACACATTATACCTGCAGACCAAGGATATGTCAGACATCACAACATACGGCATTTAGCTTCATCCCGTCCATCTGAACAGTCTTTCACACCGTCACACACCTTCCTCAGAGGGACACAGTTTCCGTCTGCACAGCGGAACTGACGGGGACAAGCTGGACACAGAGAGAAACATATGGTCAGGGTGTGTGTGTGTGTGTGTGTGTGTGTGTGTGTTTAAAGCAGACAAAATCCTGTCTTACTGCTTTCAGTAGAAAAGGCCCGGTAGATGAGGTAGAACCCCTTGTAGGTGAGAGATTCATCAGAGTGAAAATGGAGGGGAACCGGAGAGGAATAAACCCGTTTTCTGCTGCTATCTGATACCGGGTTACACAGTCTGCAAAGACAGAACAACAACAAAGGTCTGGAATACTACATAAATAATAGAAAATTAATAAAAAACCAACAGAGCAAATGCCTATATCTTGTCTTTTAGTTTTTTGATAGTATATGTTATTATTTTTTCAAAACTCATTTAGTTTAGTCATCAATGCTTGAAAAGAATAACAGACAGAAAGCATTTAAGATACTCCCTTTTCCAAGGTGGCTTTTCTAAAAGTAAACACATAAAACAAGTGCTCCCATACTCCCGCCAGACCCGAGCAGCGATGATAAAAGCTTGATGTAACCCAGTGACTGTCTATCCAGCCTGCTTCATGACTCACTTCACCCCTCCGACGTCCAGCCAGTCTTTCTCACAGCCGTCTGAGGTCGAGTCCTGAATGTCCAGCGTGACCACCGTCATGGAGATCAGGTATCCTGGCAACGGTGCCTGAAAAAGACACCGGAGAGCCACTAGGAAAGACTTGCCATGCTGCAATAAACAGACTACAAGACAAAACAGGATTTTCACTCACTCACTTAGCCCATCTCCTGCACACACACAGTCATTAGCCCATCTCCTGCACACACACACAGTCATTAGCCCATCTCCTGCATGCACACACACAGTCATTAGCCCATCACCTGCACACACACACACACACAGTCATTAGCCCATCTCCTTCACACACAGTCATTAGCCCATCTCCTGCACGCACACACACACACACAGTCATTAGCCCATCTCCTGCACACACACAGTCATTAGCCCATCTCCTGCACGCACACACAGACAGACAGACAGACAGACAGACACACAAACAATAATTATAATAAACAATAATCTCCTGCACACACACACATATTCCTGATTATATTTCTCTCCATCGCGCTTACACTAGCACTCCTCTAAAACACACACACACACACACACACACACACACCCGTAGCGTCCAGGTGCAGTCGATGTTAGGAGGGTAGTGTGCTGGATAGTAGGGTGATGATAAGGAGCCATTCCAGGAGGAAATTGTCCCACCACAGACTGTAGAGGGCGATGTTGGCAAACACACACACACACACACGCGCACACACACAGGAAACAGCAGAGAGAAAATGTAATTGGTTCAAATGAATGTCATGGCATGTGTGTCTGTCTGTGCGTGCGTGCGTGCGTGCGTGCGTACCTGCTTTGGGGATGGCCTGGAAGTAGGCTTTGAAGACGGCTCCGTCCCTCTGCCGGCTGAAGGAGAAGGTGACTAGCATCACGTTGCCAGAAGACGTCAGCTTCATGACCGGGGAGGACCCAGACACAGGCAGCCCACACCACCTGTACACGTTATAGTAGCATGTAACACCGCCTGTAGCATGTAACACCACCTGTACACATTATAGTAGCATGCAACACCACCTGTACACATTACAGTAGCATATAACACCACCTGTAGAAAATAAGTTATGTCAAAAATAGGACATTACTATATAAGAAATTCTATTTGTAGAAAATAACATTCACGACTGTAAAATGCATGCATAATAATAATAATTTTAACGAGTAATACTTTATGAAATCATCTCACATTAATAGCCAATGAAGACAGCAGCCCTTGCACTATGACAACAGACAGCAATAACACCCACACCCACTATACCTGCTCCCTGTGTCAAGGCACACAGGTGAATGCAAAGCAGGCCTACCTGGCGATGATCTTGTTCTGCAGAGGCAGCAGGAAGTCGTAGGCGGACAGCTTGTGGGCGGTGCAGCTCCCGGGCGTGGCCCCCTGCAGGGTGAGCACCACCAACCGCACCACGTGGCCCGAGGGCACCCGCAGACGCCACTGGTAGTACGGCTTCTTGGGGCTCACCAGGCTCAGGGTGCGGTTGTTCCCGTACTTGGCGTACAGGTCGAAGGACATGGCTACCACAGGACACACACGCACGTGACTGGTTAGTCAGGGATGTAGGAGAAACATTGTCGATATTTGAACTCAATCACAACAATAACAAAAAACTACACTACAATAGAACAATTCTAGAAATACAAATCTAAAAATACATACTGTATATTACATTAAATATGTTATTTTGTCTCTTAATTTTTTCCACGGCTGCAGAAGCTCCGCCCTCCCACATCGGACACGCATTGACAAGGACAAGATTGTGAGGTGCGATCTGCACAACTTTGTTTGTTTTCCCATATACACAGCCAGGGCTGTGTAGCGTTACAGAAGTAGATTTTCTCTGAATCGAACAAAAAGTATATTAGCTTACAATAGCTGACTCCACCTTTAACTCCATCGAATCAGAATATTGAACGGCCAGGAGCTATAATCCATTTGATTGGTGTAGACAAGGGAAGTGGTGGATACTATTGCCACAAATGTGGCATCTGAGAAAAAAAATCGGAATGGTAAATGTAAAGGCTTTCTCAGCTAAACGAAGCGCATGATACTCCTAATTAGCCTGGTGAAACCATCCTGATCTCACAAGCTACACATTGACTTTGCCATGAGCATAAGTCTGCAAACCTTCAATTCAAACATGTTTGTCATAAAGGCGGCAATAAAACATTTGAATAAAACTTCCTTACATATAATTAGACTTTTACTTTTATCTCACTAGAATGTACGCCATTGTACACCACCTGTTTGCGCTCTATACGGGGGACAAATGCTTTTGCATTGAGGGGAGATCCCTCATCATCACAGTATGATGGTACGATCAGCATTCTCTCACCCTGGAAGCCAAGCTGCCACTTGCCACTCTGCATGTTGTTGGGGTTCTTAAGCTTGTCTGCCATCTCCTCTGAGTCAAAGTCATCAGGGTCCAGACCTGCAGGCAGAACCATATGTGATGTCACCTCACCAACATGTGATGTCAACACTATCAACACACCAACATAACGTCAACACACTACGTCACCACACCAACATGACGTCAACACACTATCACACAACATCACCTCATCAACATGTGATGTCAACACACTATCACACAGTGTCATCACACCAACATGTGATGTTACCAAACCAACATGACATCAACACACTACGACACAACGTCACCACACCAACATGACGTCAGCACACTACCAAACAACGTCACCACACCAGCATGACGTCAACACACCATGACACGTCACCACACCAACATGACGTCAACACACTACCACACAACGTCACCACACCAACATGACGTCAACACACTATCACACAACATCGTCACACAAACATGACGTCAACACACTATCACACGTCAACACACCAAAATTTGTGAGGTCACCACTCGAAAGCCCGACATCACCATGTGAACACACAATGTGACAACATTTATAATCTACTAATACTGTAGAGGATGATGACCTTGATATCTTGAGGTACTCTTAGCTCAGCCGTTAAGATTATTTTAATACCTTTCCAAAGTATTGACTACATTCTTCCAACAATGGCTCATACTTAGTTTTAGACATTGCATACAGTGAAGTGCATGGCTGTGTGTGTGTGTCTGTACCCAGAAGGCTGAACAGGGCATCATTCTGTTCCATGTAGTAGCGGTGCTCGTTGCGGCTTGCTATGATCTTATTGGTCCCTGGGAGCCTGCGCTGCAGAAGGCCTGGGATCGACTTGCGTATCTCCATGGCAACACCGTCAGGGGCCGAGAACTTGCTCCAGTAGAAGACGCTCAGCCCTTCCGCTCCTTCACTGTCACACAAATGGTTTACGATGTTGCAGACATCAACAAGGCAATTTAACTTGTGTTAGAAACCGTTATAGGAGCCATGTTGTAGTGGTCATGTTGGCCACAAGGGGCAATGTCTCAGTTAACAATGCACAGGACATGAACTGCTGTCCAATCCTGTGCCTTTGATATTAGAGATTGGTGGTGCGACTTTTGATGGACACAATTTCTCTTAACGCAAAACAGGAGATTTTAAAATTCGAAATTGCCAATAAACGTACACACCACTACTTATTAAATACTATTTAATGTCGCTTACCTGAAGGCAACAATTCCTGAGCGTAGATAGTAGCCGCCCCATGGCGAGGACTCGTAGAGTTTGGAAAACTGTTTCCCAGACACACAGAAGAGAAACAACATTGTTGTACACACTGGAGGTGACATGACAACATTTCTAGTGACACACACATACACACCTGGCCAAAAACAGTGGGTCAAGCATATCCCTGTTTCAGCCTGCATATGTGTATTTGTGTGCGATAGGTGCCATGCAGCAGCACAGAGCTCCATTGTGTGTCAAGCTGACAGGCTTGTAGAGGCAGACCTGGGCGGTGCAGGTCCGTGGCCTAGGGTTCAGCGTCTCTGTAGTGAACAGATGGCCACGCAGATACCATGGCTGACTGCGTGGCCTGCTAGCTGACCCACGGGCCTGATGAAAGGGACATCACAGATGCCGCTCCAGGGGATACCGTCCCCTGAAATCAATCAGCCGTACGACCGTCCCATGCCCCGCCCGCTATCTCAAACACAGGCATACCCATCTCGTTTCTCCTCTGGAACTCTGGGAGTCATTCCCAGTCTGTGCTACCGCCCTGACACTTCTCCCCTAATGTCAATCTCTGTCAATCTCTCTCTCTCTCTCTCTCTCTCTCTCTCTCTCTCTCTCTCTCTCTCTCTCTCTCTCTCTCTCTCTCTCTCT
>JAODUH010005102.1:0-10321 GCA_027564835.1 Typhlichthys subterraneus | reverse complement strand
TTTCTAATCAAAATACACCCCTAATGATGATTAAATATGGTGCCTTCATATATATATATATATATAGATATAGATATATATATATCATCATATCTCATCATACAGCACTGTGTGAGTTTCATCGACTTTTATCCAAAGCGCTTTACAGTATTTTGCCTCACACTCACCCATTCACTCACCCATTCACTCACCCATTCACTCACTCACCCATTCACTCACCCATTCACTCACCCATTCACTCACTCACACATTCACTCACCCATTCACTCACACATTCACTCACCCATTCACTCACTCACACATTCACTCACCCATTCACTCACACATTCACTCACACATTCACTCACCCATTCACTCACCCATTCATACGTTGATTGCTTACAGGTAGGTCAACATTGGGGTTAACCCATGACCTGCCGGCTGGTCCCATGCTGTACATTTGATTGTTGCGTTACAGAGATATTATGCATGATTGTCTTTCATTATATCCATTATCTCTGTATCGTGATTCGTGAAGCGCTTTGAATTGCTGTATTGTAATACAATCACTAAATATCTTAATAGCATTGTATTGTGAGTTACTCTGCATTTCCCACCCATAGTTACTACACTAAGTAAGGAAGGATTGCTTATTGTGTGCGTGCGTGTGTGCGTATGTGTGTGTGTGTGTGTGTGTGTGTGTGTGTATGTGTGTGTGTGTGTATGCGTGTGTGTGTGTGTGTGTGTGTGCGTGTGTGGTACCAGTATTGTGTGAATGCATCACTGAATGGCAATGCAATGCGCCTGCTAGTTAGTGTGTGTGTGTGTGTGTGGTTGGAGCCATTAACCTTTATATCAGACTTGCCTGACAAGGTGTGTGTGTGTGTGTGTGTGTGTGTGTGTGTGTGTGTGTGTGTGTGGTGGGGAAGGGGCCCCCTCCATCAGCCAGGAGAAACAACATGTGCAGCTCAGAGACACGCCCACACAGCTCATGTCCTCTGGGACACATGCTCAGTCTTCTCTGTGTGTGTGTGTGTGTGTGTGACATTACACTCATATCATAGCTTGAATGGCTGCATGTTTGAAATGGCTAGATGTCAGGCTGTGTGTGTGTGTGTGTCCATTAACATTCGCCTGATTAAACAGGTGCAGAACAGTCACAGCAGCTGCAGGAACACACACACACACACACACACACAGGACAAAGAGATAGTCTCTATGGGATAGCAGCAGGGATAATGTGCTATGTACTAGCAAGACATATTAGCACCATTAGCACTAGTCACATCACCAACAAGCTAACAGCATATGTGAGATTATAAATTATTAGAGCAATACTTTTTTATACTGTAGGTATTAGTGAAGAAGTCATAATTACAAGTATTATCTTTAACAAATATAGGATTAATAATTGTTTTATTATTATGTCATCTTTTTCTTATATGACATGCAATAATTGTGATCGAATATGATGGCACAGCCAATATGGACATATCTTTCAAATGCACCAACAGAATTTGTTCTGGAGCCGCGCTGGTTCTGCCATCAAGCTGTGCATTTATACTGCTGAAACACAGCAATCTGGAGTGGTAAAACACAAACAATCGCTTTGTGTTTGGCCACGTTGCTCAACCCACAGCATATATGGACAGCCCAGAGCCTCCCTGTTTTGTGGCCTGCTGTTCAGTCCATTGCTGTTTGCGTTCATCGAATTCTAGTCGCAGCACTAATTGGTCCCTTAGAGGGCGACTGTGGAAATGTTCGGACCAGGAAGTGCGCTGAACATGTGATTCTTGGCCAATGGGAAAGGAGAGCACACCTAGAGCCGCGAGATAGGAATCAACAGGACATGAAATCGGGGCTTTTGATCATCACAGTCGGGGGGAGAAAGGGCTGTTTTGTTGGAAAGACCACATGTGTGACGAATTGTAACTTTGATATGATCATTGCCATTTATTAATACAATTTCTATTATTTGAAGCCCAAGTGTAGGAGCCTTCTTTCCTGCTGGCCGAATTAGATCACAGCACATCTGGTGTCCTGAGGCACAGAATCAACACAGTGACTTGGCTAAGAAGGTGTGTGTGTGTGTGTGTGTGTGTGTGTGTGTGTGTGTGCATGCGTGCGAGTGTCCATTGTCTGGCTAAACATTTTTCATTGAAACAAGTTTTTTTTTTCTTCAAAAAATTATACTGAGCGTGCAGACTTCCACGTAGAATGGCCTGCTGCTACATTACAACTAGTGTGAGGCGAGCTGACCTACCAGTATTTCTGTCCGGGAGAATGCTACACAGTGACAGTACAGCTCTAAACGCACTCTTGAATGTTTAAGTGATCGGGAAAACAGGCAGGCTGAAAATGTAATATATGTAAAAGACCTACGAACTATAATAGCCCATTCAAATACATATTGTTTGTTTAACTGTAATCCATCTGTTATCTAATTTCTCTGAAATCTGATTCAAAACGTTCACCACAGTCTCTCTCACCGGAGCACCAGGATACGCACCTTTCTACTTCAAAATAAAAGCTCCGCAAATGTATAAACACATCTATTGAAAATAATGATTTCCCTATTTTTTATAGATGATAGGAATATCTAACTTATTAAAGTATATTAGTAAAATATTTTACTTAAATAACTAACTGAGGGCCTAACTATAACTTAAATATAACTAAGGGTTATTTACAACAGAAAGAGACAGATTATTTGTATTTATCCTGTTGTAAATTGTAGAAAAATAAAAAATGTTAATATAATAACAATAAAATCCTTGACCCCAGATGAGCTACCTGTCCATAAATATGTTCACCCAGGAGCATAATTCAGCCTTAAGACTTGAAAGAAATTTGATTGACATTTATCGATATCGACTGCTATACATTTTTGACCATATCACTAGGGCTGCACGATTAACCACATCGCTATAGAAACCGCTATGTGGCGTTGTGCGATTATGTAATGGCAAAAGCCTGCGATTATTTATAAATAATCTTCACACTGCGTGCATGACATATATTTGCTGCATGCAAGAGCAGCACCCATAATAAAGATGAACGTCAGATATTGAGATATAGGTATCCTGTCAATTTAGGCCCTCCTGCCTTGAGAAGCGCAATGCGTTATATAAACCACGCCAACCGGGAGAATCAGTAAAGCTCTTTATTTACATTTCATAAAGCCGGCTCGTTGCCTGTCTATTTTTGTCTTTGTAACGGCTCGGTTAAGATTTCCTTGTTCGGAAAGATAGACGACTCCGTTGCATATCATTATTTTAAAAATGGATGCGAACTAGCATGCAGATGCTGACTTGATGCAATGTTTGGTGTTATTTTGAGATCAGCGGCGTCGCAGAAAGGTAGGCTACTGTGTAAAACATGGTTGGACTGCCCATCCTGAGAATAGGTAGAGTTCCCAAAAGACCCATCAGTTACAACCGCTATGTCCGTGGCACCATGCAAAAATATAAGAAAACACAATAGCCTAGGTTCAATTGGCCATGTGCGCTTTAAACACAGCCTTAATCAAATACCTTTTGATCCCCACATAAGGGCGTCATGTCTCTGGTAAAGCCAGAACACAGTTTGTAGCATTTGTTATTTGTACATATAGAAGCATATTCAATTGTTCCGAAATCCAAATTTAGTAGCCAATAGAATAAAGTTTGATGGGCTGGCAGAAAAGCCTTAGATTTTGTATTGTGCATATTTCTATAGTTATAAAAGTTGCCTATTACTTCTGTTTAGTTTTTTTCTTTGCTAATTGGCTAAGTGGTTTGATATGACTTTCTACCACTACATGTCACACTAGGCCTCAAGCATCAATTCATTATCTGCTTATATAGGCTAGAGGTATCCCTCTAGCCTATATAGTAAGCCGAGTGAAACCATAATGACCTTGCAAGCTTCAGTTTGACTTTGCCATGAGAAGCAGTCTGGAGAGGCTTCAAATAATGGCGTCTGTGACCAACTTACCATTCAGTGTCAACAAAGGAAGGAGAACTATGACAGCTGATTATATATATATCGCAATTGCAATATTTGCCAAACTAATCGCAATTATACTTTTAGATCAAATCGCCCAGCCCTACATATCGCCCAGCCCTACTATGTACGTTCAGTATTGGACCATCATTGCAGAGTTTCTTATGTGGCGTAGTGCTGATGAACGATGGCGTGGCTCCAGCCACTGTTGTTCTCATCTCAAGTCTGTTCTCTGAGATGATAGTGTGGAAACCCTGTTCACATTGGTGCTATACAGCCACCCTGCTGGTGGTCCAATCAGGGTGGGTGTTTCTACATGGTGGGAGAGCTAGACGAGGCCATAAAAACAGTAGTCGCAGCACTGATTGGATCAGCGCTGTCCAACAAACCAGAGGTCTACGCCCAGTAGGAGGAAACGCCTATCAACACCAATGGGGCGTGGCCAGACGCCAGGCTAGTAGAAGGCCTTTACTGTCTGAATCACTGTGTGTGTGTGTGTGTGTGTGTGTGTGTGTGTGTGTGTCTCTATCTAATATATTAAAGATCTCTCTCCTCCAGGCATTCTAAGTAACCCCTCCCTGTTTACATGACTAATGTAATGGTGTTATACAGAGACACATACACACACCTACACACACACCCACAAACACAGGGGGAGAGTTGGAGAGAGAGAGAGAGGGAGAGGGCGAGAGAGAGATGGAGAGAGAGAGAGAGAGAGAGAGAGAGGGAGAGAGAAAGGGGGGGAGAGAGGGA
Organism: Typhlichthys subterraneus; assembly: GCA_027564835.1. Taxonomy (NCBI): domain Eukaryota; kingdom Metazoa; phylum Chordata; class Actinopteri; order Percopsiformes; family Amblyopsidae; genus Typhlichthys; species Typhlichthys subterraneus. The sequence goes on along the minus strand of JAODUH010005102.1, from coordinate 5,605 downwards.
GAGAGAGAGAGATGGAGAGAGGGCGATAGAGAGGGAGAGAGAGGGAGAGGGAGGGAGAGGGAGAGAGGGAGAGAGAGAGAGAAAGAGGGAGAGAGAGTGAGAGGGAGGGAGAGGGAGAGAGAGAACTAGATGACAGTGGCTACATCAGTGAGCCAAGAGATCCATTAAAACTGAAGTTAATCTCACTAAAAGGGTCAGGACACAGAAATACCTCTCTCCCCCTCCATCACCCCCTCCCCCCATCACTCTCTCCTCTCCATTACCCCTTCCCCCCATCACTCACTTCCCCTCCATCACCCCCCACCTCTCTCTCCCTCCCAGGAAGCAGCTATGGCAGCACAGTGTACACCCATTTACTGTAATAATAAATTGCACTGGTGTGTGTGTGTGTGAATATTAGTATGTCTTCTGTTCCAGCCGAGACCAGATACGGGGGGGGGGGGGGCTGCTATTTACAGTCTGATGACTTTACAGTACACACACATAGCAACAGCCACCAACACACACACACGCACAGTATCTCAACATTTACATGTATGGAATTTCGCTTTTGAATATCTAGTATCTATATAGTTTGTGATATTCATGGACAGGATATCGAGGTGTAGTCGTGGTGGAGAGGGGATGCGGTTCGGTGACCTGGGGATCTCATCACTGCTTTTTGCAGATGATGTGGTCCTGATGGCGTCACCGGTCTGTGACCTTCAGCACTCACTGGATCGGTTCGCAGCTGTGAGTGTGAAGCGGCTGAGATGAGTATTAGCACCGCAAAATCTGAGGCCATGGCTCTCAGCAGGAAACCGATGGAGTGCCTACTCCAGGTGGGGAATGAGTTCTTACCCCAAGTGAAGGAGTTCAAGTACCTCGGGGTCTTGTTCACGAGTGAGGGGACATTGGAGCTGGAGATTGGCCAGAGAATCGGAGCAGCGGGAGCGGTATTGCAATCACTTTACCGCACCGTGGTGACGAAAAGAGAGCTGAGCCAGAAGGCAAAGCTCTCGATCTTCCGGGCAAAAGATTATATCTTATATGGCCCGGGAACATCTTGGGATCCCCCAGTCAGAGCTTGCTGATGTGGCTCGGGAAAGGCAAGTTTGGGGTCCCTTACTGGAGCTACTGCCCCCGCGACCCGACTCCGGATAAGCGGGAGAAGATGGATGGATGGATGGATTTTATCCAAAGCGACGTAGTACGTGTCATTAGATGGATAGGTTATACATGTAGTACACGTGTCATTAGATGGACAGGTCATACATGTAGTTATGATGTTATCATCATGCCACGGCACAATAGGAGAGAGAGCTGCTGGACTGTGATTACTCTATGAGAATCTGAGAATACATTTTTAAATTATATAAATTATAGATTTCTCGCCTTTTCCCTGTTCTAAATAAGTCGCTTTTTAGAATTAAAGTCGCTAAGAGGGTCTGAAAAGTTGCTAAACCTAGCGATGAAGTCACCAAGTTGGTAACACTGTTAATACTAAAGTGCATAAGAGCAGAGTATGATTTTATAAAAACAATATTAAAATGTAAGAGTAGGGTAGAGAGAAAAGAAACATTAGCTCAGATGACCTCTTAGCAATGGCAGTGCCAGCCTGCCAGCCGAGGTGGTTGTGTAGCTGTTGTTGTTGTTGTGTAGCTGTTGTTAGCAGCCGAGGTGGTATGAAGTGCTATTGTCAGGACCTGGAACCAGACCTTTGTTTGACAACATCTCAGCCATTTTAAAGCAAAGCCTGTAGACCTATCACCCAGGTGATTTATTGGCATTACTAAAGGCCTGGTGGACTAAACACAAACACAAACACGCACGCACACACACACACACATAGACAATCTAACACACACAGCTCAGGTAAACTATGAGGGCTTATGGGTAAATAACAGCAGAATGTGAACTCCATTCATTAGATAACATTGTTCCTGAGGGTTAGCAGTTTGGCCGCTCTCTCACACTGCCTCCCTGCCTGCCTGCCTGTCTGTCTGCCTGCCTGCCTGCCTGCCTGCCTGTCTGTCTGTGTCTCCTTGACTAAACCCTCGCCCCCCCACACACCAGTACAACAACATAATCTAAATGCTCAGGTTAAATACCGTCGCAATCTCAAGCCTTGTTCTGCGTCAGCACTTGTCAGATAAAGGTGTTGTGTGACTGTTATGTTTGAAGCAGACAATGACTGTGAGAAGGAGCGTCTATTTTCTGCTCTGACACTGGTCTGAAAGATGGCTTGATAACATCAGACAGACAGCTAGTCTCATGTAGAGAGACATTTAGTCTCATGTAGAGAGACAGACAACTAGTCTGATGTAGAGACACAGACAGCTAGTCAGATGTGGAGAGACAGACAGCTAGTCGGATGTAGAGCGACAGACAGCTAGTCTGATGTGGAGAGACAGACAGCTAGTCGGATGTGGAGAGACAGACAGCTAGTCGGATGTAGAGCGACAGACAGCTAGTCTGATGTAGAGCGACATATCGTTAGTCTCATTTAGAGAGAGAGACAGACTAACATTCAGACAGACAGACCGTTCAATTAGTTACACACACACACACACACACAGGATAGTTAACAGATCATCTCCTTGGGTAATCTAATGTGGAACAGAAACACTTCCTCTATATAGCGCGGTAACTTTGGTGTTAACTCAAACATGGACAATAAAAGACCAAGCACAAGAGTGATTATAATCATTTGAATATGTGAATATAAATAATCTCAAGGTTGGTTTCTCATTTCTCTGCAGAAAGATAAAAGCACTGTCTCCGTGAAATAGAGATCACATTATCTTCACCCTTCATGTGCTAGCTATGCACTGCCAGCACAAACTACGTAAGCTAGGTGGCTAGATGCTAGCACTTACACAAAAAGCTAAGCTAGCGATAGCATCAGGAATGTAGCAAGAGACAGACGTGTTCAACCTGCACAGATCTGCCTAACTCTGGGGGGGTCGCTTCACACAGAACCAACCAAATCAATCTTTCCTGGTCTTTGGGAGTTTGGGTTGTGTTGCACGTCATTTGAAATGGACGCATTTGTTTCTGTACAAACAAGGACCATAAATGAGTCTTTCCTAGTGGTAGTAGTCACGTCACGTGAGCAACGAATGAAATACTCAATGATCTAGATCGTTTTGTTAATTTGGGTCACGTGAACAATGAGTGGAAGACTGGAGAGCCACTCGGTGCAGTCCAATTCAAAGCGAGAGAGTAGCCTCCAGTATTGGAAGCCCATTTCGTATGCATGCAGCTGCGTTAGCAACAATACTGCTTGTCGTGCTGCTTTAGCAATCTGCGCTGCATCGGCACCCACTTGCACTCAAGAGGAACGTCGAGTGCCGGGTCAGTGAAAGACGTGCTCCTTTTGAACGACTACTCCTGCAGTCCTGGCTTTGTACATAAGAATATAAACAAAGTGGTGCAGACCACACCACACACACAACAACAATATCCTAGCCTTCGCAATGCAGAGATAATGAGGAAGCACTCTATGGCATTGAAGGGAGAGGTGTGTTTGCTTTGTTTTGGTGTTCTGGTGAATGACTTGCTGTACCTTTAAGTTATGTCTCGTACATGTTGCCGTGGACACAGAACAGTAGCTAGGCTAGGCTAGGCTAGCTGCACATCCACACCACCATTTTGTGGTCAGGATCAAAGCCGGTTGTGAAATATGGATCAATAAAGATATACTCCAGACACAGTGATCATTAATCAGGCTAGATGACTGAGGCAAACAGCGAGCCAGACATGTTGTCACGTCTACATCTGATGAGTGGCAACATAGGCAGGTGTTGTTCCAGCAGTCAAGGCAGGGGGCAGTGTGGAGTAGAGCATGACGTCAGAGTGGGTTTGCACTCATCAATGCTGCTGTTGTTGGCAAAATCCAGTTTTTGTCTAAATCTGCATTAACGGATCTGATGTCACATCCGTTATTCTCCCCAGGACCTGGCTGGTTTTCAACGGTACACTTGGTACGCTCATACTTCATCAAATGTTAACGGTAATGTTAATGTGGGTCCCCCTCTCAGCCCCTCCCCTCCCCCACTCACACTGTTTTAGCATTTACAAAAGTTGTGTAGTGGGTGGAGTCAGGCTGAGAGGATGAAGGTATTATTGGTGCAGAACCTCTAAGCACCTGTGACAGTGAATTTGTAGAGTAGAAAATAGTCACGTGTATCAGTACATTTGAAGCCACAGAGATAAATGCTTAAGAAGTTGCAAAACTCCTACAAGAACAAAACAACAGTTACACATTCTCAATTTCTCCATTGCAGGTGCACAGATCTTAATTTACAAGTCACAAACTCAGAAACTCATGCTCACATTTACAAGTAGTAGTGGGTGGAGTCAGGCTCAGATCCGGGGTGCGGTTACACTTTAAACAAAGTTTGTGTTAATAAAACATGTAATGCTGTGTATAATTAAAGTCATTGTTACTTTAACAAAGATAAAGCTGTGGTTTTATTGCATTTCACAAGAATTTCATGGGAATTTCGAGGGCTGTACACTCGCTTTTGTGTAAAAAGTGATGCTAGAGAGCGTGGGTAGAGCGGGGCGACCAACAGCTGATCAAAGTCACTGTTTCAAAGCCCACTGCCTCCAGGAGGGTAGAGGTGCCCCTGAGCAATGCATCTAACCTCCCCAGTGGTTGGCTTGGTGTATGAATATGAGCAAATGTGAGGCAATTGTTTAAGTGGCTGTAAGGTTAGAAAAGGTGCTATGCAGTCTATATCCCATTTACAGGCAACTACAGGTTAGCACCAACAGCCTATAACGTCTGGGCAGTAAACATGCACCCGCAGCAAAACATAAGCTAAGTGGAAATCCATTTTCCTCTTTGTTTCTCATTGTTTTGCAATGGATGTTTTTCTTATTCATGGGCTTGTTTGGTGTTTGGGTTGGGTTTCTTGTCAGCTAATTCATAAAATATACTCTCAGCCTCTTCTGTTCATCGCCTGATATATAAACCCATGTAAACTCAACAACATTTTCAAGAAGTGGGGTTGTAGATATTCATTGGCTGTTAGCATTGTAATCTTTATACGTAATGTCCAGTGCTAGTTCTTTGATTCATTTATTAATTTCAGTCTGTTTATTTTAGCAGTAATAGCTTACTTATTTAACACATACAGGGGCAGTGCTAAGGAGGTAAATGAACCCGTTGCACTGCGTAGCACAGTACAGTAATCAACACTAGGACCCATATGTGTTGTTTTTCCTGTCTCGGGGACCTTCCATTGCTCCCACCGGTATTTATTTCTGTCCTGCCCATTCACAGGACTTATGGTAACCCAACATCTGATCTAGGAGACGCTGAAACTCAAATACAAACTTTAAAAGGTGGCAGATTATTAGTTAGTTTCCCTTCATGTTTGGGCACGTTTCCACGGAGATAGAGCTCCTAGGAATGTCAGGTAATGTCATGAGTGGTGTGTAGATGCTATGAGGGGGTTTCACACACACACACAAACACACACAGAGAGAGAGCCTTGCTGCCCCCCAAGCAGTTCCTGCTGCTTACAACACATTGTAACAGTGGCTAACATGTTCCTGCTGCTTACAACACACTGTAACAGTGGCTAACATGTTCCTGCTGCTTACAACACACTGT
>JAODUH010005099.1:0-10322 GCA_027564835.1 Typhlichthys subterraneus | reverse complement strand
GTGTATATACACATTTCTTTTTTTTTTGGGGGGGGGGTTTCGTTTTTCATTGTTATACAGGTTTGATTATATTGCACATTTAGCTATTTGCAAACCTACGTTATGACAATAACATACAGTAGGTGTCTCCATCTCTCCCTTATCAAATGTGTGCAAAATTACAATGACACACTAAGCACATTTGATGGCAACAGCCGTATCTTAGGAGCGGCCAAACTGGTCGCCCCGCTGTCGTCAAACACTCTGTTCATTTTAAGTCTCCTGTGGAATTCCCTCTGACACCTAATGCCTTAAAGACACCTTCATCTCCACAGTGGTGCCACTGGGGGTTTTTCTTCTTATTTTTTCCCTGAGCATAACATAAGCTCACAGAGGCGGTGGTGAGCCTGCCTGCAGCTAGGCCACATACAGTAGGGCTTTACTGACTCTAATGAAGGGTTGGCATGGCCAGCGGCTTGAGGCTGGCCGGGGGGACACTCGGGCTGGCCTGCACAATAGGTGAGTGTCTGGCTTCTGGATTTCTGGACTGTTTACCAATGAACCAGTGGGAGCCAGAGAGAGACACCTTGTACAGTAGCTGAATCAGCTGCTGCCCACAGTTGAGACAGAGTGTGGTGTGAGGTGTGAGTCTGCCTGCCAGTACAGTTATAAAATGGTCTAGGGTTATAATGAGAGAAAATAGTTGAAATGCTAGTGCACATTTTGCATTGTACATTAATGGTCTATGAAGTATCACAGTAATAATACTGATTCTTTGTGTCATAAATGCGTGCCACCCAGTGCGTACTTGAGCTAGCCTGTCAAAAGAAAACAGCTGCAAGTGAAGTGTAAACAATGTCTGTCCACTTCACCGTGTCTGTGCTTTATCTCTAGACCTGGTGGAACAATTGCACCTGCTCCAGTGCCTCTGGGCCTTATTCCACACCCACCAACTCTGACACCCTCTGTGTCATTAGGCAAGGCCGGTGATAGATAACAAATTGACACGGCTCACTACTTTGTCTTGAGTGGCAACAGTAGTCGCTCCTAGACGAGCGCAAAACCTATTTCTTTAGTGGTACATCTTTCACTTGAGTAAATCGTAGCGATTTACTCAAGTGAAAGATGAAGCACTGAAAAAGCAAGCAGTACACCAAATGAGGAAGCATGACCAATTATTAATGAACAAATACGCAGGATTAACATAAGATGCAATGTCATGGCAGTAACATTGCCATAGCTACTATTAACAGTAGCTGAGAAGGTTCTTTTGCACACCTCAGAGGCATGGGAACAGATGTGAGAGCTGTTGCTAAACACTGCGTGGGAGGAGGTGTAATACTGTATGAATGTGAATGTTACAATTTACAACCAGCAAAGGTGACAGCTTTGAGATGTGACGGTTATGACCCACAAAACTATGATACCAGGAAGTGGCATGTTCTGCCTGATACAACAACAAAAAAAGAAGAAAAAAAAGAAAAAAAGTCTAGCTGTGTATACTGCATCTAATTTTGGTAAGAAGGTATTAAAGGTTTCAAAGAAACTATAGATTTGCGGTTGGGATAACGCTGTAAGACCTTTTCAGCATTGTTGCTTGGGCTTTTATCAATGTTGTTGTCTGAACATTGAAAAGGTTCTGGGGAATCCCCTTGCTCAGTCTTTAAAGGTGGCCTGACATACCTCTGTCATTACTTGATATGTTCAAAAGGATTATCTAACGATGTTGCAACAGCAAATAGTTGAATGTATCATTTTAATCGAGGACGTTAGAAGGAATGTCAACATGTAAAGCATGTGGCGCTTTAGATGAAAGGAGGCAATTGAATCCAACTGGCTATAAATTGTAATTACTTGCTTTATGAGCATTTCAGGGAGACGCTAATATGCTAGTAGCGTATTAAAGCAAATGCAGAAAAGGGCACAGCCAAGCACATCGGTGGGTGTGATGATGGAGATGGGGCTCAAACATGTTTCCCCAGTACAACCATTGCTAGAAGACCTTGTGAATTCACTAATCCTAAACCCTGTTGCTGTTTACTGAGCAGGGAAACCCTGAGCGTCTTGTCCAAAAAACACAAACTCCATCGCTGGCCTCTTTTCTTCCTTTCATTTTTTCCACTGTAACTAACACACACATACAGATACACACACACACACAGACACACGCACAGACACACACACAGCCCCTTCCTTTTTCCTGTGGACTACCCTCCGCCCTCCTCCTATCTTACAGGGATCAGGCTGGGCTTCTGGAGGAGAGCAGCTGCAAATAGGAATGTCTTGTGCCAGACTGGAAAGAAGCTAATCCTCTGCTCGGGTTCCCCTGCAGAATTGAGGGGCGTAAGGCCAAGGGGAAGCCCTGGCCAACTACAACAAACACAGAGGCTTTCCCCGCTGCTCTCAGGCAGTCCGCTCCACTGCTTGACAATGGTTGCCATGGAAGTTGTTTTTCACTTCACAACAGTGTCAACATATCTCTCCCCCCCCTCCATCTCAGTTCCTACTATTCCACTCTCGCTTTTAGAAGAAATTAAATGAAAGCATGAGTGGTTAGCTGCTGTGGCTGCGGTGTGCAACCACCCGTGTTCCTTAACGTCAGGTTTGGGAGCAGTGAACTTACACTCACCGTCATCTAGGTATGCCTGGTCCAGGTTCTCCTCCTTCACCGTCACCCTCCGATGTGGATCCGCAGGGGGCTCCATGGCGGCGGGGGGCCCCTCTTTGTGCGGGGGGCTCTTGTGGGCGTAGGGCTGCTGCTGGATCACCGTGGGGTAATGTGGCACCTGGGGGGACGTGGGAGAGTGGGCACCACCGCCCCCCTGTGGTGAATAGCCGTCGCAGTAGATGATTGGCTGGTCGTCGGGCTGCGGGGGAGCCAGTGGTGGGGCTTCCCCCACCCGCAGCAGCTGGTTGGTGGGGGAGAACTGGATGATGGACGGCTGCTGTGCCGGGGAGCCCGTGTGGACCAGGACGGAGCGGTGAGGGTCGGCCAGCATCCCCAGGCCCGGCCTGGGGTACGCGCTCCCGCCCGGCGCCTTGGCCCCGCGGGAGGGCCCGGTGGCCGGGCTCTGCTCCTGGAAGCGGGGGTCCTGTCCCCTGTGCTGGCAGGATGCCAGGCCCGAGAGCAGGCCGTTGTCCCGGGGACTGTGATAGTACACCTGAGGCAGGGAGAAGCCCATGCGGCCCGCCTCGTACTCGTCTACCGGCTCCGTCTTAATGGACGGGACTGTGGGGAAGATAGCAAGCCAATCACTCATGTGGTCATCACGTACAGTAGCAGTGTGTACCAACACAGTGTTCTCAAGGAGGGTGGGCTGATGTGTACTTTATCACCCAGCAGAGCAGGATGCGTATGGGGGCTAACCTGCAAGGGCCGTGTAGGTGAAATGCTGCGGCTGGCTCCGCTTCCTCTTGCCGTTGATGACGTAGAAGTTGACTTTGACAGAATGGCACACAGCCGGGTCTCGATAGGAGGGGATCTCAACGAACAGCATGCTCTGCGGAACAAGGGTGCTAGCCTGTTAGCCTGCTAGCGTCTGGGAGGCATCACAATGTCTCACACAAGGCAGGTGGGCAGGGTACTTACAGGTTGACTTTTGTCTTTATCGACGGTTGCTTCCATCTCCCATATCTGTTGTCCATCTAGAAAAGTTGTGGACACATTGACAATGTCAAAGTTGAAATGTACAAGACATACAAATATCAGCAAACAGACAGAATAGCAACACAGACATTTAATGCAAACTCAGCTACGATAAAAAGCCAGAGTAGAAACAAGTGCGGTGGCATTGATAAACCTGACATGCCACATGGATTGTTAAGACAAAACTCCATCTGGGAAGCCGTCAATCGAAACTGTTTAAACTTTCAAAATATTTAATCTAAAAATTTTTTTTTTAATTTAAATAAAAATTTTAATTTGAAATTTAAAATGTAATAGTCAGTCATTGTTGTTTTCAAGTTGTTTTCAAGTTGCTTTCGCTGTTGTCACACCTAAACCAAGCCCATAGCTATCAGTACAACGCTGATTGGTAAGTTCAGATGTTACTTGGACTCAAATCGTAATTAGCTGAAGCTCGCCAGGCTGATTCTCGCGGCGAAGTCAAACTGAAGCTCGCGTGATCAGGATGGTCTTGAGAGGCTAGGTATTAATGTCATATAAATTAACATATCACTTAACATGACATTAATAACAATACGCTTTGTTTTGCCAGTTAGAGGTTAGGGATGGACACGGGTACTCGAGTACTCGAGTGCTCGTCTGTGACAGCAATGCTCGTCATACGTTTTCATGATCGATGATGACAATGACTAAAATCTATCAACTTAATGAAATAGGCTACGTAACATAATGTCACATTTTACTGCAATCGTCTAGTAGGTAGTCCGGCTCCAAACAACTCAACATAGCCATAGTTTTGGACATGCAGTCTGACCAAACAGAAAGCAGATATGTTCCTATCTGCCATTTTGTCCGTCAAACAATACTTTCCGCCTGTCATAAAATTCCATTAACATCTCAGTTAAACTTTCAATTAAATTAGCGTAAATTAACCTGGAAAACTGTAGCCTATTCGATGGATTATTTTGAACTGAAAGATCATGGCCATACATCCAAACACATACAGTAGCGTGTGTTTTAAGGTGATACACATGCTCGCTACAGGCATCAATCTTTTCTCTCTCACGCCCTCTTGCTCACTTGGCATTCTGTGTTTATTGTGTTACACACAACAAACCAATCCGTGTCATCTCCAATTCCCTTTACAAATCCAGGCGCACTTGGACTTTGGCAGATTGCTATTATCCCGGCGGATTTGTGAAAGCACGTGAGCAGACCATCCATAACAACAGTTAGATTCCACCAAGATCCATAAAATATGCTGATGTAGGCTACACGCTAATAATGCTATGATAATAATACTATCTAGGTTTTTGCTGGTTAATTGCGCAATCGCAAAAATACGTTAGACCACACCTCATGTTTAGACCAACACGCCCACAAGCACTCATATGGGCGCAAGTACATTTGCTATAAACAACGTAGGTGCTGGACAAAAGAAATGCGTCGGTCTGAAACTAGCAAAGACACTTGCGTTCGCACTTTGTGCTGGGTGTAAGATAAGTGTCCTTAAAAAAAACACTGCAAGGAAATTAGGCGTTATTATATCAGCAATGAGCATTTTATATATATCTAAGTACTGTATATCCTAAGTAATGTAAACAGAACCAGGAATAGCACTTTAGTCTTTATGTTGTATATATCGTCTTTTGTCTGGGCCTGAACTGAGTTTGTAAACTGATATACATGTCTGCATGCTGAGCAGACATATCTAAACAGGGCCTAACACACACCTTTCATTATTACCTCATCTAACCACACACTGCCTGTCTGTGTGCACTCTGGGTGCAGCTTGATTTTAAAGTGGCGAGGAAAAGGCTCTTTGTGTGTGTAGATGCTATCTCTACTGAACATTTCCTCTAAATCTACCTAGTGCACCTAAAAATACGGTTGGTTATGCATGGACCTTTACCCTATGCTAGGCTTTGGTAATGTTCTTTAAATGCTCTCTAAAAGGTTGACCTTGCCATGACATTATATGTGAAAACTACAATACTTGTGGATGACAGAAACTTCCGTTAAAATGTGTTAAAATGACCTTGAGCAGTGTAGCAACCTCGTTTTCAACGGTAGGTTAGGAAACCCTCTGTCAGACTGCAAATTAAACACACATGGCTCAGCAATAAAGAGGGGGATTCCATATTTATGTGGCCAACATTCATCCTTCTTTTCTCTTCTCTAGACTCAATTTCTATGATCAACTTGCTCCGCTTTTTAACAAAACGCGATGACTGCTGCTCTCTTGGCACTTGCGCTTGTTTGCGTTTTGTTGAAATTCTCCTCCGAGGGACACCCATTTTTTTCTTCTCTACCGATAATTGTATATGGGGGTGTCTACGGGGGGAGAAACAGGGTGTTTTGGAGGCTGGGGGAAACTTATCTTCCCCACTGTCAGTGCATGGGGAACCAGGGGAGCCCCAGCCAGGACAGCTGTCTCACATTCAGAAGGATTTCACAGCTGCACTGTTCCAGAACCCTGTGTCATAGAGAAACTCTCCTAAACAATGGCAATCCCTCGCCATAACATTGAGCATTCCCTCTCTGTCTGAACTAGCCATTACTGTGTCGTAACAACAGTGGCAGGGATCCCCAGATACAACATGTTGGTTAATGAAAGGGATACAGTAACTAGAGGAACAAACCACCAAGAAAACAAGCGTTGCAAGGAACTAGAACCTGTCTATTTTTCAGAAACCATAATTAACCTATTGAAAGTGTCATTAATATATTGACATTTTATTGGCAGGCAAATAAACAAATGCATGTCAAACCTGTTCCATGCAAATATTTGTGATTGAGGTAAAGACAAAATTCAAATGAGGTGACCTTTGTCATTATAATCAGGTGTGCTGATTTACAGTAACCGTGACCTTAACCATTAATCATGAACAATCTCAGGCACCTGTCCAAAGAGGCCCTAGGCGAGAAAAACACAAACAGTTGTGTACAAAAAGGTACATTTAATTCAACCCAACTTTAGGCCTACATTTTACATAAAAATATGAAAATTATTGTACTGTACATATTAATGTCAAAGCAATAATACTGTTTAAAAGAAACTGGGATTGGTAGTCAAAGCAGGCTCTTTAGATCTAATTATTGAATGCGTGACTATTCAGGGTCACTCATAGCTTCTACCAGCTCTCTTTTAGAGAAGAAGAACTCTTCACACAGATGGCCAGCTAGTTGGATCAGGTAACTGAATATTACTGTTAAAAACTGATCAGTCTTGGTCTTTAATAGCAATGGATTATGTAGGCCTTCAGCTCGAGCGATGCTGTGTTCCACTGTAATGATTTGGCAGGAATAAAAAGATCTAGAAGACAATATTGATTTAGCCAAACATGCCAGTGTCTCACCACAACATTATAATGAACAATTGGATAGGTTGGATGTCTTCCATCACCTGCAGTGTATTCAGCAGATACCATGTTGTGTTCCGTTGTTGGCTCCTCTGAATATCTGAGCCATCCATATCTATGCTATATATATTTATTTTATCTCTTAGATCTCTAGTTGCATATTGAAAAATGTTTTTATGTACAGTAATGTGTGTTTTGAAATGTATACTGCAACAACCTAACCTACTTCTGCTGTCTTTATTCTAACAGAATGCTGTTTACCTATAACTGGTGTATGGCCTATTCAATATTGAGATTGAACTCTTGAAGAACACTTGCCTAGAATTATTATTAATCATTAGCTGACAACTGGCATCATATCCACAATGCTACTGTCAGCCAGCTCTGCATAATGCAGGCCTAAACACAGGATAGTCTACTAAATGGCAACATACCGTATAGACTACAGTTAGATCAGAAAATCTATATATAATAATAATAATAATAATTAATTAGCTATGGTAAAAGTCAAAAATACTACTGCAACCAGATTTCTGCATGGGTTGAAATAACATAGACACACTTAGCAACAAACATTATCTTAACTCAGTGAGATGAAATAAGGATGGTCTGTCACATAGCACCTCTAGATCTTTGTGCCTCTGGTCCTTCCTATCTCTGCAACTTCTTCTACATAAAAGTAACAGACTATCTAGAATCAGAATCTGGCCTGTGTGTGCGCGCAAAGATTAGGAGCGCTCGCGCTATGTTACCGCTGTCAGTTATCAAACTGATTTTTTTTAATGACTATGGAATTTATATATATTGGGGTCCTTTTGATACATCAACCTTGGTGCCTAGTTCGCCTGTAGCACAAGCGAACAGAATGACTGAGTATGGGAGAAGCATATATATATATAGAGCACCATTTAGCTTCACACACACTAAATATATATATCTATAATATAATAATATATATTATATATATATAATATGTAACATATATAAATAAACATTTTGAGTTGAGTGAAATTGCTACTTAATGAGTAAGCCAACATCACCTAAATGTTGAATGTGGCACCATAACACTGATATAACAGGACGGAACTATGACAAAGAGAAATAGTCAACCGTGCAATGACGATTTTATCCTCATGCAAATGACTAGATGCATGCGCCGCTAAATACAAAATATGAACATGCCCACGCCGTGGCATGAATGTTACATCACTATGTTGAGAAATGCGTGGCATTACTTTCAATATCATTAGCTAAATAAATGCTGAATACTTATTTGCACTAAAGATCGACTTTCAACTGCACTGTGGTAAATGCTAAATAGTACTGTACTATTAGTGTATTTTCATATTATTTTAACAGCATTTGTCTATTATACCTTGGCTGATCCTGTGAATACTCTGCTAGTGTGGTGCTGTTGGTTTTACACACTGCAACATGTTAATTGTTGCAAAACACGTTTCTCCAGAAGGAACTACACTGACGTCAACTTCTATAAGGATATTATAATTCAGACGTGACCTTCTCAGGGAATTTGAGCACTTATCTGTCAGGTCTGAATGAGACAATTTTCTTGGAGAATGTCTTATGGTACTCACCCTGGGTTTTCTCCATAAATATGACCTTGGAATCGGAGCTAAAGTTCTGCCCAGTCAAGATCATCTGCTGACCACCCAGAACGGAGCAGCTATCCATGTCTTGCTTCTCCACCATGGGAAGCTCATGGGCTGAACGCTGAGCTGAAGGGATAAATGTAATAATAAACAATGTGTGTGGTGAACTATTTTCAGCCATGACATGTATGACAGCTGAAATTCAAAATCAGCTAAAGCAAATCAGGGTGTCGACAAACATTATTGTGACCTTTGAACAGTTCTTTTCATCCTAATACACGGTAAGTCAACAAAACAAAGAGTATTCTTGTAAAAAGGGCCCTGTCTCTTCAAACATGCCATGCTCGACATAGTGTGCTTATCAGGCTTCCTGACAGATGTGCCATAGTGGTCATAGTATGACGTTTGCGCTTAATTGATTTTCATTGACGCCAATTGTTCAGACATCTAACTGCAACAATATCCTGGCACTCCACAAGTAAATAGAAACTGTTGTGTACTGTTTAAAAATGGAACAGGAAATTATGTTAATAAGTCGATATAACAGAACCGTCATATAATGTAATAGCATTACTGAAATAATGTTTACAATGACACAAACACACACTGTATTTATCTGAAGAGCACATTTTGTATTTACTTATTAATGAGGAACATTTTCAAAGCTATACTTCCGCTGTCATTCGGTTTCAGATTAAATAATTCGCTTTAATATTTCATAATGCATAATGCAGTATGTACCAAAATTAACGTTATGAACTCATACAGATATGCAGTCACAGTTACACACACAGCCACAGTACACACACACAGGTACATGCACCCCCCTCTCTCACACACACACACACACACACAAATGCACACGCACACACACACAGTGGAGGCAGTATTGCCACAATGAGGTCTTTGTGTGTGTTGCAGGAATATCAGCCCAACTCCAAGGTCATTTGAATACGGGTTCTTTTTTCTACCTCTTTTTTGGTTTACCATGTTTATCTTGTGTTAGGTCTGGTTAACATCACTCAAACGAAAACACTGTCAGTTTGACCTCAGAAGGAGGAAGCATTCACAGAAAAATCCACGACAAATGCACTCCGAAGATAGTTTTCAACACCATGTCACTCTACAACTGCCATAAAACCACACAAATATGAATATTAACTGTAAAAGCAAATGACAAAATAGGCAAATGAGGCAGAAAAAGCAGAAGTGGCAGCAGCTACTTACAGCACTCTATGGGATGTGAGGCCACTTGCAGAGACAAATGTTGTCCATTTGGCTGGGGGATGTGCACACGGAACACCAGGCGCACACGCGTGTTCTTGCGCCCGATGTCCGTCTCGCCCTTCCTCAGCTCGATGTCTGCATTCCTGAGCTTCAGGATTCCGGCGCAGTCGATTCTGTGAGGGAGAACGTTGGGATTTGTGCAAACGAGTAATCTCTTTCTTAATAGGCCTGTGTGTGTTATGAGGAAGTTCAGGGAATGCTCAGAAGATGCATTCGATTATTTTGGCCAACTGGCGGCCATGCTGGCCACAAGATGTAACTGCAGTCTATGTTTTTTTGAAACCATTAAAAAAAATGTATGTGCAACAACTTGTAAGTGTGCTTTGATGTTTCAATGTACATACTAACTAAAAGTTAAAATGTTACAGTAAAAGATCATGCAGTAGGGCTGCACGATTATGGCCAAAATGCTAATCCCGATTATTTTGATCAATATTGAGATCCCGATTATTTATCACA
>JAODUH010005098.1:0-10323 GCA_027564835.1 Typhlichthys subterraneus | reverse complement strand
TCTCTCTCTCTCTCTCTCTCTCTCTCTCTCTCTCTCTCTCTCTCTCTCTCTCTCTCACACACACACACACACACTTTCATCCTCTTCTCCATTCTGCTGAAACACTTGAGGACTGGAGTCAGCCACGTGGGCAGAGTTATATAATTCTGAATTCATCTGATGATGCGATTATCTGGATCTGACTTTGACTGAATAGACCTTTGCTTCAAAAACTTCAAAAAGTTTGCCTGGCATGATTTAACCTGTTAAACCAATAGTGTTGTCCCAGTACTGTACATAAAATCCGCCCCTGTGGCAACAAATGCATAAACACAATCTGACCTGAGATATGTCATTTATCAAACGGTGTGACAATAAGGGGAAAAGTGGTTTCAGGTCTCATAAGCAATATTCTGCAGTGATATATTGTACTGTATTGTTGTTTTTTTATTGTGTTTTGTTGTGAAACTGTAACCGGTCCATACCCAGGGCACTCTTGAAAAAGAGATTTGAATCTCAATGAGTCTTTCTCCTGGTAAAATAAAGGTTTAATAAAAATAATAAATTGTCAGTAGTTTGGTTCATATCATATATCGGTACAAATGGTCTAACAATGACTGTACTATTACCATTTACAGTAAACATTAATAAAAATAAAAATAAAAAGTAAAAATAAATGTATACATTGCCTATTATACTATTAAGTAATGTACTAATAAATGAATTTTCTCACTTAGAGTAATGGGCATTTAAAATAAATTTACCTATGGTAATATTTCCCAGTATATTTCGTGCTCCAAAAAAAATAAAAACTCTAATAGAAAATCTACAAATAGCCTCCATAAATACACTTAGAATAATGTGCACATCATTAAATCCTCTTGATAACACAATTTATTTTGCAATGCTTTTATTATACGGTTGTAGCATTAATGATTAACACTGTGTATTGTACTGTAATTCAATGATTTTGGAACTCTTGAAAGCAGTCACACCTGTCACAAATATTTATCTTTTCTAAATGGCTTGTGTATTGTGTTTATTTAATATTATGCTATGTTAACACTGGTGTCAACAGTATGGAAATGAGGTGTGTCTCTGCATTCATTTTGTTTGTGTTTTTCTTAATGACATCATTAAACGGATACATAACATCCCCTTTCTCTCTTGCCGGGAAGACAACAGAGAATTAGGCTTTCTGGTGATGTTCGGGAAAGGCCTAGCCAATGGCAATTAGCCTTCCTGTCCAGTAGATGTGACTGGATGAACGAGCGATCCCTTCCAACTGGGCCGGAAGTGCAGCCATGCTATAGGGTTTTACGAAAATTAACTTCTCAGCCAATCAGTCAGTAACAACCCCCTACCCCTCCCCCAAACCCCTCACCCCCGCCCCGGCGGCTGGAAAGGGCCCCACCGCGCTTCTGAGGGATGGCCTGCCGGAGGCCCATTGCAGCTGAATACAAGAGCCACAATTAAATCCCTGTGCCACTGCCATGAATGATGTGTCTCTATTCATCTATCTGAGGCTCTTCCGGCCTTGTCTCAGTAGGTTTGGAGTCTCTTCTCCAAGCACGCTGAGCTATTATAGCCATTGCTCATGAAGGACGACTTAGAGTAGTTGTGAGCCTGACATAAGACATCACTGTATTATTTTGGAAGGGGGCCTTAACTAGGCATATTTAATCAAATACCAAAATAATGATTATAATATCTAATTACAGGCATTAGAGTCAATAATTAACATTTTCTAAGATAATAAAGATAGTAAAAGGCATCGTACTGTACATAATTATTCCCCTGAAACCTCTTCCCCGGCCAATTTTGTGAGATGCCTTCAAAAACAACGATTGCAGCCAAGCCATTCAGTGTCTTCAGCGGACACAGCTTGCGGTTATGTAAATCTGTCCTCTGGTATGAGATTATTCAAATTAGGTTGTTCAAGACCTTGCTACTTTTGTCCACAGCATTGTACAATGCAGTGGGAAGTATAATTGAATAGAAAACGTGAATCAGGAAGGCATCTAGTGCAGACAATTGTTCTACCGTTCTAACACAGTGTCAGTCCGGATATAGCCTATGTCAGCTTATGTTTGAGGACAATTCACAATTCTCATGTCGTGAAGAGTTGTCATTTACGATGACTGCTCTCTTTTACTTTCAGCTGAAAGCTGTAGCTGAGCTTGTGACAGATAACATTGGCCAATCTCTTCATAAAGATGGTCGTTCATCTTCTTATTAAATCACTCAGGTTATCATTAAACTAGTTAGACAAGGGTGAGTTGTATGATGAGTTTATTCTCTACGCGCCACGTACCTAGCGTACAGCAGACCCTTCCATTTTCTTTTTGTTGTGCTTAACATAACAGCTCTGGCATATTGTGCTCTGTCCTCGTTTTGAGTTTCTGAAAAGGCAGCGCAGCTTGATCACAGCGGGGAGGCGATTCACTGGACAGCCCACAGAGTGCCCACTCGCCTAAGGAAAAAATCTCATTCTTCCAGGTGAAAAGCAGGGCCCTGCTTTAATTAAGCAACATGTCCAATTTGTTAGCAGTGAGCTAGGAGTTGGGGCTGAGGAGAGAAGGATGGAGAAATGGTGGGGACAACAGTCAGGAGGCTGACAGATGGTGAGGGAGAGGAGAAAACTGAAACTACTTGTATTTTAAAGAAAAGTTTGACGTGCATAGAAAGATTGCGTTTCATACTGTACTAGTGCACCAACATTGACAATGCATTGGTTGCTTCACTAGATGTGTCTATACTTAGTTCACTGGTATACCTACATGAAACCGACCTACAATAAATGTTACGAGCGGTACATTTGTTTCCCCTATTCTGACATCGCTGTGAAACGGCATCAACTTGAAAGTGTTCCATCCTCTCGCAGGAAGATATGGAAAAGAGGCTGTGATGGATCATAATTCCTTTTGACACAGGATACATTAATGGTCCAAATCAAATGTTCACAAGAATGGGCAATTAGCCAGAACAGATATTAGAACATTTCACTCGCTGATATCTGACAGATGTCTGTGGTATTTCTAACAAATGACTACAGCAGCTTTTAACCAGAGCAGATGCAGTCAACTAACATGTGGCTTTGTAATTATTATTTTGTTAATAGTTGTATTTTATGTAAATTCTGTCACTTTCTGTAAAAAAATGACTGTAAATGTTGATACTTTTTTTACAGTTTTTTTTATGTTATTTCTGATTTCAACTATACTTCATTTCATAGTTTTTCTCTTTTCTGACACAAGAGTAGAACATATGCGCAAACAACTAAACAAATTTCCGTTGTCGTGATCACAAGATGATCCGTATGCTTCTCCAGTCTCCACTGCTGATGTGTCATGGGCACTAAACTACTAGCATACAGGTCGCGCACACCCAGCACGCACGCAGCACTCACGCAACACGCCCTGACTACCGACGCCAATCCAACACGTCATGCATGCGGAGAGTGATGGCTGAACGAAAGAGGAGCATGCTATGATGATAAATGAATGAAGTCAATTTTTATTTAATTTTTGCTTTGCTTGCTACATACATACTTAATTTGGGAATCAAACCCGGATCTCAAAGATGGCAGGTAGTAATTCTAACATTCACCTATATGGTAACCTTTGGCAAGTAATTGGTCATGCATTCCCCTAAAAAATCATGACACACTGTTTTTGCAAGCTAAATGTAAGCTCATACATTTTTTGTCGGATTCACCAAATGTCTCTTGGCATTTCGCTATAGCTTAGCGTTCTCTGTGCGTGTTGAAAAAATAACCTGATACTTCTACACAGCCCTTGCTCCGTAAATAGTAACTCGTATCAACAAAGACGCTTTGCTTCACAATGCATTTCAACGTGTGAGACGGTGCTGTGGAGTGGAGGAGCGATACTGTTCTGATTTGAGATCGAAGTTAGCAAGATTGACTGACCATACCTTTAATAATAAAAGGTATTGATATCTATATCGGCAGAATTCTGGCCCTTAATTTGGTATCGTATCCAAACCAAATGTTCGCCCACCTTACTATAAAGGGACTTAAAATGAACTGTGTTCATATTGGGCTGTGTTGCATAATTATTATTATTATGGGCTGTTCCTGCAGCTGCTGCTGCTAGCAGGGGCTGAACAGGCCTGTGGCTGGCTAGAAGCCCAGCTCCTTCTAGTCTCCGCTAATATGCTACATGCTCCCATCCTGTCACTGAGCTAAAGGTGTTTTATCCGATTGGCAGCCATGCAGCTGCAGAGAGGTGGAGCAGAGTTATATCACACCTTTTCACTGACATGTACTCTGTACATTTTCTCTCTTTGTTAACTTTCCGGCCCCCCTCCCCCTTCCCCCTTTCCCACCACCAGCCTTTTAGGTTTCTGGATTTCCAGAAGTGTCCTTCGTCTCTGCATCGTGTTTCTCCTTGTCCTTTGCAATCTGGCTTTGTACCAACGATTCTGTCTCTGCGCTTCCGTCTTTCAAAAATGTCCCAGACTCTGTCTCTCTTAAAGGCAGGGTCACCTCGAAAACGCTTGCTAACTCCGAGCTCAAATCAAAAACAACCTCCTTCAGAAGCTCCGCCCCCCACACGCATTATGAAGCCAAGCGGCATTGTTGTTGTGAGCTTTGTGAGCCACTTTGTTTGTGTTCCTATTCACGGAGCCAGGGCTGTGTAGGGCATTTCTTTTATCATAGTACGCTAAGCTAGCAGAATGCAAATAATTGGTGAATTTGGCAATTTTACAATTAGCTTACAATATTGTCTATCTGGAAGCAGTCTGCTTGCGTCCATGTGTCTCCTTTACATTATCTGGATCTCGCTGTCACTGTGTCTTTCACTCTCAAGTTGAACTTGAAATGACCTCTTGTTCTTTTAAGTCCTGCTTAGATAAGCAGGCAGGGACGGTCAAAGCAGCTAATATGTCCTGCTTTCCTGTGTGCTAGTCTTTTATTCCACAACAAAGCAGCAATTCGGTTGTATTTGATGCGCCGACTGGAAAAATATACTTTGTACCGGAGTGTATTGTTTGTGTGCATAGCACAGGTCAGTCTGTTGCCTTTCCCCACAGACTAACCACACACCCTCATTAGTCCGGGGGTCAAGGTTTGTTTTTAATAGCTCACTGCAGTCATCGGGATGGTCTCGGCCTGCAGTGTTAAAAGCCATGACATTTGCTGTAATTGCTTAATTGACCTGCTGATATTTCGACAGATACCTGCGGCGTGATTAGTAATTGTGTTTATTCTATTAGCTGTAAAATCAATGGGGATCTGCAGCGATGCATCGATGTGAAAAGTGTTAACCATTACGTATATCACAGATGACTGACATGGCCATTTTTGCACAGGCTTAAAATTAACAACCTGCTCAGATGACATCTCTTCAACCTGTATGAATATAGTGAAAGGTATCATCACTTGGGGAAATTATTGCTGCCATAATAGAAAGGCAGACAAAGACTGTATAATTAAGGCAACAGATAACAATATTGACAGCCATGTTGTTTTTTATGGATCTGGTAACTTGACATGGCAGATTAATTGTTAGTCACAACTCCATCTGGGAAGTTGTCCATTTAAACTGTCTGTAAAGGGCAGAGTACTTTCAAAAGAATACTTGACAGTTGATTGGATGAACCATCTGATTGTTTTCTCAGCACACCTAAACCACGCCCGTATAGATATCAATACTACGCTGGTTGGCAAGTTCATTTGCTACTCAGACACATTCAAAATGATTGCTAGACTTTCCAGACAGATTCTAACGACAAAATTAAACTGAAGCTGATCTCGCGAGGCTATGTATCCTGCTTCTGATAAAATTTCACTAATGTAGTCCATTGCCAAGGGGGGATGGGGGTTTGATAATTTGATATGCTTATCTGAGCATACAGTAAGGACACATCTATGGAATATTTATTTTCGCTAATATTTTGAAATATTGTAGGCAATTTAAAAAAGACAAAGGTTGAAGATGATTACATCACAAGTTGTTATTTTTTTAAATCCTTTTTAATATTGAAAATTAATACATACAGTACATGTAATACATGTAGTATACATTTGCTTACACAGTATCTTGTCTTTATTTGCCATCTCACCATTGCAAGGAACATGGTGAGACTGACATAAACAAACAGTGAACAGTGCAATAATCCATTTCCATTCATTATTTTCACCCACTAATCACCGTGACAGCTCATCTACAAAAGGAAGGAGACATGTCCCTAGCAGTATCACAACTGCCATTCATTTCCCTGCTACATTATGGGTGTTAGCTATGAGACTTTGGCACTAACAAGTCTCAGAGTTAGTGGGAAACGATCCCATGGCACCCTTATTTTAATGGCTCGACCAGGTTGGATACATCTCTTGCATGACAGCTCCAGTCAAATATAAAGGTCTGCAGATCTGGAAGCCTCATGCAGTTGTGAACCACACCTGAAAATAAGGCAAATCTCTGCGTTGTTATTCTTTGTTATTCTTAGGGACTAAAGTCTTACGCATGTTTCCAATCATTGAATGTATCTACTGCAAGACTAATAGGGGCCAGGCACATTATTTTGATAAGCATTGCATATGCCAGTGTTGGTGAAGACAAGCTAATTACTTGGCATGTACTTCGGAGTAGTACCACCATACAGTAGGTGTCTTGTGTTAGCAGAAATGTTTTTTTATAAGGAAAAAGCAAAAGCAGAGTTAAGAATGACGCTTTGTTAATTAGGTACTTCTTGTGTTGCTTTTATTATATTGATCTCTGTTCACGTGTTGATTTATATCTCCTTTCTACTGTGTTTTTAGAACGTTTGATTTGAAAGAATAAATCCAAGATCACAGGCATTTGCTAATTCATTCTCCTAGTAAGTCAGGGCTCTATAGAGGTCCTCATTCATATCACAGTTATACATCAACATTATAGAGAGGCATTGTAAAGTAGCAGTACATTTAGTAGATTGTTATTTTGTAGTATTTTACTTGTATTTGCATTTACTGCAATCTATCTTACTGTATATTTGACCATTTTAAGACAAAAATGTATGCTATTTTGTTCATTATGAATTACATTTATATGGTAAAGCAAATGCAGAATTTAAGTTCAAGTGATTTCCCTGTACAGTTTGGTTGACAGGCTTTAATTTTAAACAGCAGTGCATTTTCTAAACATTTGCCCTCCCAGAGCTGTTTGAGGAGTTGGATTATAAGATCTGAAAAAAAGAAAAAGAAAACAATTTCTGCCAACTCTCTGGCACACCACACAAATTCAACTTTACAGTGTGTACCTCCTTTTTTACAGGAGGACACATCATTCAAACACTTTTATGGAGCAGAGTATAGAACATATACTCTCTAACATAACGTATTTTAAATACCTGACAAAAAATACTGTAGCTCTCTCCAGGCCCACCGACATGGGGGAGGGAGGGTGTATATCTCCAGCTTTGCGTCAGAATTGCGTCTAAGGTTTATAACCGATACACGGTATATATATCGATGTTTTCTATAAAGTGGGTAAAAAAACAGGACACCCGACGAAAATGTGAAATTATTTTTGCAACTTATTTGTAGTTGTACATGGCTAAATCCATAGCAGAGAGGTCAGGAATTTTGCAGCTATGACGACAGTTTACTCAATTGAATCCACATTTGTTTTTGATTACAGGTACCTTGTTATACTAGCTGGCTACCTGTATCTGTCAGAAACAGAAATTGAGCATGTGACTCAGTATCTGCTCTCTCATTGGTTACTCTGAAAAAAGTTGCGAATATACTGTAACTATATCGATATAAACAATATTGTCTAATTTTATATCTCTTTTGAAAATATACTGATATACTGTATATTAAATATCGATATATCGCCCAGCCCTAATGTGTGGCTGACATTGCCACACACACACACAAACACACACCTACTTTTGTCTGAAATGCTGGTGCCCTTAGTGTGATGTAATATGTGGTGTGAACGGCAAATGGATATGTCACATTTACAGTACGTATCTCTATGCGCAAAGGTGTGTTATTTGGAGTTCATTATGACATTGTGATTTAGTGTTATTTTGGAGTTCATTATAAAATTATAGTCTGCAAATGTGTTGACATACAATTAAAAAAAACTTGGGTCCAGGTAAAATTTGGAAAGGCATTAGAAATTAAGTTGTAATTTCTGGACTAAGATGTAAAGAAGATTGTCCATATGCTACGTCTGAGATCAATCCGAGGCCCCAAATAAATCTCTTCACAGGACAACATACATATGTCTTTCTTAGTGTGTGCGAGGGATGTTTTAGTCCACATTATGAGTCAATTATTTGATAAAGTCTGTACTCTGATCTGAAGATTATCTGAAAAACTGGAAATGTCTCAGTTCATTCATAGATATGATAATATGGAATTTCATAATCTTATTTTCAAACCCAACTGCGGACATTCTGAGGAGACTTCCCATTAATGGAAGAAAAGCATTCAGTGAATACTATAAAAACTGTTTTGTGGTCCAGATTGTTGTTAGGATACATAGTGTAGCAATATGTAATAACTAAAGAAAGCAATCATTTAGAGGATGCTAAGAGGAACCTTACTGAGCCAAACATACTGATGAGAGCTTATTGGAGAAACAAATTGAAGAAGATATGAGAAGATGAGAGATGGGAATAGACATATACACGGCATTGAATAGACATAGTCAGATGTTGGTTGCAATATGTAGTTTGATTGTAAATGCCATGGTATAAATCACATGCATCAGTCATGAACAGCGTGTGATTGACGTTCCTTTGAAATTGCCACAGTAAACACAAAAGGCACAAAAGCACTGTCCTTTCAACACTGTCTGTCTCGCTAGGTGATGAATCTGCATATAGATTGTGGTTGGTGAGAACATTTATTCCGGCTTTTGTGGACCTTACCAGAATCCCGGAAGATTTGGGAGTAAGAAAAGCAAATAAACATTATGGCTATATCTTCTCTGCAGTAAAAAAAGGATGCGATTGAACAGAGATGCCAATGAGTGACAATGGGTAAAAACAAACTAGCGCATTAAGGAGCCTCTCTTAATATCTGATAAGAAGCCATTTGGATTGTTCAGTTTGAAAGCCCACACTGGGTTTGGACATATTCAGCTTAGCTCATTGTTTGCTGAGATAATACCACCATTGTTGGGATTCAAGAATTATCTTGCTAAAATGGGGTGTTCGATTATAGAACACAGAACAGTTAATGTAACTGAAAGAATATGTACAGGTATTGTAAAATATTGCTGCTGTATTATATTTATATTTTTTTCTTGTGTATCATCCAAGAATAGAACACATTTTGAGATTTAGCATGAACAGCCACAGGCTGTAGTGTGGGTACAATGTTTGTATGTAGCCTGTATGACAAAACCAGACTGTTATATTCAATTACATTTCATAAGCACTCCAGTCATCGACAATGTGATGTGAATTGAAATAGGATGTGGTCATAGGTTTTTTTCTGGTTGAGAACTGCCTACAGCTGGCCTTGGGCGGTCTCTATGGGGAAAATACACAGCTGCAAATGTCACAATTCAACATTTGAAATGGAATTCTCCCTTACGTCTACATGGGAACTAGTAAGGACTAGAGTAGATAATGCTGTTGGGCATTGTGATTGGATTTGCATTTTAAACATTTGAGAGAGCGTGAGTTTATTTGTGAATGTGTAGCCTACTCATCGTGCTCTGGGGAATTAGCCTTTTGCTACAAAACTAATTCAGAGTTATCTTGTAATATCAGAGCTTGAAGGAGATCAAAGACATTTGTAAAACAAAACATACCTATAGTCTTTAGAATAGTTTTTCCAGTTTTAAAATTTCCAATTTATGTTCCATCATTATCATTGCTTGCATGCTCTTTCATGCTCGTTAATGTTCATGTGATTGATTTGACCGAATATCTGTTTGATTCATTTGTCTACTTCAAGGTGTTTCTGTTCATTCTGCTCATTTTCATGAGCAGTAAACACAACTTGAAATATTGTACACATACAGTAGCTATCCAGCAAGGAACGGCAGGACATAAAATGAATATACTCAAATAGCCTACTGTATGGTTGTTTTTTACCGTTTATCAACGGTGCATTTAACAAGAAAATAAATAAATAAATTAGGCAAGCATTAAACACAGTAAGCGTTAACAACATGATGTATTGAGCCATTTAGCAAAGCCATAGTTTGGAGTTTTTTCACATATGTCATTATAATTGCTTATTCCAATTGCTCCTCAATTATAGAACTACAGTATACTCTGCTAAAAAAAGCCAGCATTGCTGGTCACCAGCATAAGGTATGTTTTGCATGCTGGAACCAGCATGGAATGCTGGTTTGCTGGTACCCC
>JAODUH010005097.1:0-32849 GCA_027564835.1 Typhlichthys subterraneus | reverse complement strand
TCTGATTAATTTAATGTTATCTTCATTGAAGAAAACTGTGCTTTTCTTTCAAAAATTAGGAAATTTCTAAGTGACCCAAAACTTTTGAACGGTAGTGTACATATACATATATATACATACATATATATATACACACACATACATACATACATATATATATATACATATATATATATACATACATACATATATACACATATATATACATACATACATACATACATATATATACACATATATATACATACATATATATATACATATATATATATACACATATATATATATATATATATATACATACATACACATACATACATATATACATATATACACATACATACATATACATACATATATATATAAATATACAACAAACCAGTGTGTGTGTGTGTGTGTGTATATATATATACACACACACACACACTGGTTTGTTTGCTAATAGAGTTGAAATGACAACAAGAGATAAGGGAGTAGAAGAAAGTTTTAAAAGATTCAGTCTGGATGAAATGGTGACAAATTGGCAAAGTGTTATTTCACAACAGAGGTTGTTTCTCTTAAGGAATTGTGCAGCTGCTTTAGACAGCTGGGCAGCTGCTGAAGGAGAGACAAAGGCTGAATGTAAGAAACTGTAGAATTCAGCTTCATGGCTTCTTACTAAGATGCTACGCCGTTTTAAAATGTCTGCGTCCAACGCCCACGTTGTTCAAATAGCAAATGCGCTTGCACTCATTTGAACGCCCGTGGGTGTGTTGGTCTAAACGTGAGGTTGTGGTCTAGTGCATTGCTGGCACATTGCTTTATTGAGGCAGCGGAAAACGATTGACCAGCAAGTACCTGGTCTGAAGTCAATGGCGCGGTGCATTATATACTGTAGATAGCATTGCCAACATACACTCTTCTTGTTACACACAGGACAGCACAGGAGTGCACAAACATGCAAAGGACTCAAAAATAAAAGAGTACAATGTGAAATATTATTATCAACATATTTGAGGGATCTTGGTGGAATCTCGTTGTTGCCATAGATTATCTGCTCACGCGTTTCCACAACCTGCCATTGCAATAGCAATCCACCAAAAATCCGAGCGCTCCTGGATATTTAAAGAGAATATGAGACTCTGATTGGTGTATCGTATGTTACGCCCACAACACACCCATGGACAATGAAGAGAGTAAACACAACCCTTATAAACCACGCGCCTGACACCACAACCGTTTATCTGCCGTTAAACCAACAAAATGGATTTGGACACGCCCTAAATGCAGTTTGTGTCTTGCGCTTTAGACTATCATTAAAATAGACCCAAAAAAATGACCCTTCAAAGTCCCCTGTAAAATTCAGTGTTGTTGTTTTTTCTTGCCATGACAAAATCTTGCATTGCTCTTCTGTTTCCAATGCATAATAATGTAGTTATGGGTCTATATATTGGGTTGTTATCTGTTCATAATCAGCACTACTATCCTGTGGTATCAGTCCATCGTGACAGCTCTTTGTATGCATGTTGGCTTACCAACATGGCTTTGCCTACATACATGCTACATATGTGTGTGTGTTTACTGGTGCTAGAACACCTCACCTCGTCCTTGTTTGTCAGGGTTAACCTGTGCTTCCAAAAAATTGGTGATTGCGGCTAGCCTTCCTCTCTTGCTGATGCCCAGCCATGAGCCTCCTTCCTTCCCACATTCCAGATCCAGGCCTGGAGACACAAGGGGAGCGAGCCAGGTTAATGAATAGACCCGTGGGTCCAATGGTCCGACATGTCTGGGTCACGGAGGTGTTAAATTCTCAGTGTGGTGTCAGATGTACTTTGCTTCTATCACATTCATTTGGTTCTGATCATTTGCATTGTGAGACCGGAGACTATTAACCACGACAAACCCACATTGAGAAAATAAACAGAAACCATCAATTGGGAAATAACAGATAAAGGAGATCATTATTTGTGTGTAACAGAAATAAGATGATGCGTGTTTTGTATGTTTCTTTGTCATTTAACTCCACTACAGCCAAGAGTGGTTTGGGTTCTGTGGTATTGTATGTATTGAAGGGAGTCTCACTCCAGGTTGGCTCACCCTTATTTTTTGAGTTCTGTTTTTCTAACCACTTTGATATAGTTTGAACGATACACGTAACTACATTGCAAAGAATTCAAATGTAATCTGTAATACTGTAGTTCTATATTATTTTTGTCTTTGAGCTGAACATATCATCAGTGTTGTCACGACGCCTCATAATGACTAGACAAACAAACAAAGTGCGTGCGTGGAGGGAGGCGGTTACGGTGATTGACGAAAACAGATCCAGCTAGCTGGTCGTTGATCAGACAGAGGGCCAAGGGGTCGTAGTCTTAGTCTCCCTGGAAGCCCCCATGCATTCCCCCCACAGTTGGCCATTATAGCACTGCCTCCTCCTCCTGTCATGCTCATGTCTCATGCACCTGCCCCCCGGCCTCTCAGATAAGGCCATTGGGCATTAGGACATTAGGACATTTATTTACGTTATGACGCATAAAAACAGCCATCAATTATGAGCCCACCTTCTGGAGCCCTGACCCCTCTATTACGGAGGGGAGGGAGACTGATTAACATAGAGGCTATCTCTGCATTTCCTCCCTTGGCAGAATGAGGCGCGATTGATTCCTCGGCGGGGTGGCGTTGCGTATCGGGCTGTGGAACATTCGTCATGCAAATATCGTACACAAAGGCAGAGGGTGCCTTGTGACAAGCTGCAGGAGAAAATGATTCAGAGGTGTAGGAGGCGGATTATGTTTACAAGGTAGACTTACCTTTAAAATGGCGATGAACTTTACTTAAACCCGTAACTCTTGTAGCTCTGACAAGTCTTCTCATTTGCATTTGACCTGAGCTAACATTTGACATGAACTCCAGTTTGTTGTTGTATATTTTTATCCAAAATGTAAATATAATCTTAAGTAAATTAAACAACTCATTCTTGAAGCCAGAGCAAGAGCAGAAACCAGTATAGGCTTTGTAGACAAGTTATGTTTTTGAAGAACTATGGAAGTGAATGGTGTATCAAAACAACTGATAGTCCCTGGTCAGCAATTGAAGGGTTTATTCAAGGAAAGTGTAACCAGGATCGCTTAATACTGGACTTAGGTAGGTCAAAACTGAACTTGCGATTGCAATTATTAGTATTAAAGTCCAGTGAAAGCAACAACATAATACAAAACTGGTATAGTGATATCAGTAACATAGTCAATAAACAGTTAATCTGCTCTCTGCTTTACCACTATGGATACATATATTCCTCAAATAATTTCTGACACAAAAATTATAAGATGTCTTCTTAATAGGGTATGACAGCCTTCTAAAACAGCTCAGGTGCATTTGACCATACAGGGTCACCACCAGTATAAAACCAATAATGTAGCAACTACAGTCTTAACTGTATGCATTAACTATATTTAAATGCATGTTAAAATAAGTCAAATGGTAACTTTAAGAAAACTGCACTCACCACTGAGGATCTCGGTATTTGTCGTCCAAAAGTCTGCAGCTTTGGACGGCCTGTTGTAGAACTCATCTCTGTTAGCAGCCAAAATTAGCCTGGAGAGAGGGTGGGTAGGCGGTTGTCATTTAGTTCATTCTCTTAGTAAAGCAAATGCAAAAAGGGTCACTGCAGCAAACTAGCAATAACGCGCTCATTACAAATCTATTTTTGGAACACACTGCATTTCCCCTGCCCTCCACAACGTGAGCATTATTTACTATCAAGACATGAGAATGCAACCTTTTTCCACTGTTAAATATAGTCAGTTTGCATCAATGTTACAAACATAGCCAGCCTTTCCCCACATCGTCCACATCAACTGACCTCTGACCTACACACATGGCTCAGATCTGAAGGCTATGGAAAATAATGACATGTCATCCATCTCCTGCTGAGGCCTTTACGTCATAGGCCCAACACAGGATCTGTATAGTTGATCATCATGGTAATAAGACGACTGAAGCATTATATTGACTGACTGTTAAATGCAGCTGACTTCTTCTGCATAACGTTTGTGAGAGGGGATTCAAATAAAGAAGAGAAGAAAGTCAAGAGACAATTAACAAATGTATCGCCTACCCAATAAGCATCCATTAGCTAGATGGTACTCCTTACTGTAACTGGAATGTATTGTTTGGGAAGTTATGTTTTACTTGCCTGTCTACGGTCTATTCTGTTAAAAACTGTGGATTGCTGAAGGAAAATAGTTTTAAAAAACTGAAGAATTTAAAATGGGTTTTTTATCTCTTTAACAGTCAACATTTATTGCCACAAAAACATACAATAGCTTGACAGGAAAATAAATGCTTGCTCCTTATTGCAACATGAGGCAATATATTGCAGTGGGAAAACATTTTCTGAACAGACTGGTGTTTACTCTTGCAGAGCGAAAAGCAGAAAGATATGCAAAATATGCATACCCAAAACTGGTATCTTTTATATTAATAATATAGCCTAATGCTCTGTCAGCAACACAAGTCTTTCTCAGTTAGCCAAACAGCAGGACTGTTTACATTTGCCCTCTACTTCTCTAACAAACCAGGCCAATACAATATTTTCCTCTGAGTCAAAGGTGACACATGATCTGAGATCAAATGCCATACAAGAACAACACAGGTAGGAAGGCAAAAATGTATTAGACCAGTGATCTTACTTAATCTCTACAATAACTTGTATGGTTCTTGTGAGCTTTGAGTCGCCACGACCCCATTAATCTTGTGAATAGGGACTGGAATGTTTTCTGCAGGAGCAACCAGACAGACCAAACTGACTGAATGGGGTTGACCCCTGTGCAACAACAATATAATGATAGCATATTCCCAAGGCCCAAGCAAAGCAATGACTAATGGCTCCACATACAGTAGAAGAGCAGCTATTATCTGATTCTGAACCTGAGGCAAATCAACAGCAAGCCACCAAGTACCATCAAAATGCCAGCAGCTCAATTGTATAATGTAAAGTAAAATGCATAAATTATTATGAAAGTGCACTCAAAAATAATTATTGTGGTACTGATAAAATTACACCTGGGCAGGTTCGTCCAGTAAGTCTCCTTTAGCAAGAATCCTAACACTACCTGCTCCATAGATCCCTTTGAAGTATCAGCTAAATGACCCAACTGTAACTCTTTATAGCACTTCCTTAGTAAGACCAAGACACATCTAACATGTATTGGTACTGTAGCTAACAGCAAAGTCACTTTTAAATTCAAAATACTGCCAAAAAATATGACCATATTTTCAGTCACAAGAGACAGATAGATTGTTACAGTAGTCTTTATTGTGTGTTTTTTTTGTCTGTTGTCCTTAATTTGTCCTCTGCCCATCTGTAAGCAATTATACAGCGTCTAGGAAACATCTAGGAACAAGTATTATGCATTTATTCTCCTGAGGGGAAGCCCAGCTGAACACTACTACTCCTCATCCAGACCATGACGATACCAGGAAGTAAATGCTGAAAGTCTGTTCTGTCGTCTCATGTACAACTTTTGATCTCAATCAAGCTATTTCCTGTAGTTCATAGCAAAAACAAAAGGAATTAGCCTTGCTGTTTCAATACGTTTGGAGGGGATTGTAATTCAGACACTACTGCAGCACGTGCGAGGAGCAAGCTATATTCAGCATGGTTGTAACCCTATGGTACATTTAACCTCTCCCGAGGTCCAGGCCTGAATCAGCATTCACACACACCTCTCCTGTGATCTCCTTAGGCAGGGCCACAGTTCCATGGTAGCGATGGTTCTTAGCTAGGTAAAGTGTTCGTCTCATTCTCAGCCTCAAGGGGATTATAATAAAATGGGTTTGACATTGCATTCTTATACCACTAGTCGGCCCTGTCCATGGAAAGAATTAAAGCATTTACTGGAGGGATAGGGCAGGGTGCCTTGCACGCACACACAAGTTTATCCTGGTTCAACTTTAAATGGGAGATTAGATTGCAGTTTTATGGAGGTGATTCCCACTTTTTCTCTCTTGGTCCCCGCACTGGTATAGGCTGATAGGTTAGATCTAGCCTAATCCTCTGACAAGCACCTGCCCGAAACACTGCCGAATCTCAATGCCCTTTGGCATTTATCCATAAAATAAATATTGAAGCAAATATCAATGCCTTACTTTGACTATGATACTTTGTTCAATGTGGTTTCTGGTCAAACAGTTCCAAGTGAGCAACTGCCGAACACTATTTAAAATGTCAGCCAAGTTCAAGGCATATTGTAGGTGCCTATAAATAAATGTAGTTATTCTGGTTGCCCATTAGTTATCTGTTGATAGGCTAGGCTTTTTTTAACACTTTTGTGTGTTCAAAATCTGTCTATAGAGGATTTAGCAACACATTTGTTTATTGTGCTACCTGTAGGCATTTTTGGAAGCAGGTCGAGGGTCAAACTTGAAGAAGATTATACACATGAGTGTGTAGTTGATTGAAGACAGGGTATCCCTCACTCAATAGTGGCTTTCAAAACATGGTCATGTTTGCAATATCTAAGAGAAGAAATTAAATAGAAAAACAGTTAAGATTCTATGGAGTTACAGTTCCTTACAAAAGTATTGGAACAGAAAGGCTAATTCCCAGTGTGTTTGTCCGGCCTAGGCTATACACTGAAAATAATATTCTGAGATCAAAACATTTACCAAAATTTAAACTTCTTGTATTTCCTGGAATTTTTCAACTAAACGTGATAAACAACTTAGATTTAGCACCATCTGTATCAAACCACCTACATATATATGTAAGAAAAATATTGGAACATACAGGCTAGTATTTCAGTAAACAAGCAAAGTAAAAATTACATCTGGCCATTTGATTGCATTCCTTGCTTACAAAACTGCCTGTAACCCACTGACATCACCAAACGTTTGCTTTCTTCATTTGTGATGCTTTTCCTGGCTGTTACTGCTGCCTATTTCAGTTCTTTGTTTCTAGAGGTTTCTCTGTGTATAGAAACAACAAAGCAATTAACCATGCTGTTCCGAGACTTTCAGAGGGGACTGTATAGGAAGTATGATGGATAGTTGATTGTGCACGTTATCAGCAAGTGTGTTCCCTAAACAGTTAGACTAGGCCATATCATTATAGAATAATATAACACATTTTACTAGCAATTACAGCAATATTTGAGTCCAAATATCTAGTTCCACCACCAACACCTTTTTGTTTGAAAACTAGGGCACAAAATTAACACATTTTCTCAAAACATATAAAAAGGTATTGTGTACAGTATAGCCTTAACATATTGTAACATAGGGTGTCCTGGTGTATGTGCCTAATAAAAGTAATCAAATTGTTTACACATAAGGTAGTAATAATAATGTATAAATAATGCATAAAGACTGTGTGTGGTTATATCTACACTATGTTGAAACAGAGAGAAAGCTAGAAAGATGGTGGGCAGACATGAGTTTGGATAATAGAGGGTAAAGGACATGAATTTGGATGAAATAAGAGGGAGCATGGGTAGGTATTAGGACATTAAGACTTTACACCCCTCACATGTTTGCCAAATAAAAACTACTACATTATGTTTAAACTTTAGATTGATCTGGTCAGATTTGGCTGTTTACAAAACATGATGTAGAATGACAAAGAAACAAGTATTACGTGCAAGAATTGTATACTATCTAGGGGGTTGTGCTTTGTTACTTAACCACTATAAGCAAATAGTGTCTATGAAACCCACCCAACGACAAGGGTGATGATTACCTCAATATTCAGATAACAGCAAACATCCACGTCCTAACAGACCAACCTGGCTGTGAGTCACGCCTCGACA
The DNA here is from genome assembly GCA_027564835.1 of Typhlichthys subterraneus. Taxonomy (NCBI): domain Eukaryota; kingdom Metazoa; phylum Chordata; class Actinopteri; order Percopsiformes; family Amblyopsidae; genus Typhlichthys; species Typhlichthys subterraneus. Next base: position 25,062 of record JAODUH010005097.1, on the reverse strand, counting down.
ACAAATAAAATATATGGCAAATAACTTCAATGATTTCAGCTACCTCAATAACAGTACAGTACTGTAGTAAATGTCCTATTAACCGACCTTTGACTATTGTGATGTGTTTGCCTTGTGGAATAACACGTCTTCTAGTAGTCTACAGTAAGATAACTAACGCTAAATGTGCCTCCTCTCTATATGCTTGCTGAAATATAACAATGTTGTAATGTAGACATTGTTATCACAGTAGTACACAACACATCTAACATCACATTTAGACATGGCTTAGCTTTACAAGTTACAACATTAGAAATCACTGGTATCGGTACAGTTTTCCTTCCTTGCTCACCGGCTTTTCTTGTAATTTAAATATCTAATGTCGATCAATACGTACTCACTGTCTGTGACTATCCACTTGCTGTTGTCAAATGAAGGAATACCACCGTAGTTGTCGATTTACTTGGGTACACTCGATTTATATCTCTGGCATGTACTTCCACCGTGTAAGCGTCTAAATCTATGGCCGAGTCCCGCCCACCTGGGTACATACGTGAACATTTCTAACAGAAAAACAGTGTTATCTGTGATTGGTCCAATGCACCAATGACAGGAAGTAGGAGATAATCTTCAAAATAAAAACGAAATCGCTCTTCTTTACACGTTATTATGATACTGTAGTGTCTCAACAATAGAACTAACTTGTCTTACGTTTTCTGCTGAAGTCACAATTAATAATAAACTGTACTGTAAAATAGGTAGACCTATTTTAGATTATACCTATTTTGTATCACTGGGCATTATTATTTTTTGTGTCAAACCCATGGCTTCACAAACATTTAACATTTAATAGAATTACGTACGGAAGAATGAGTGACATGAAAAAATTGAAACATGCTATTTCATATATATTTTTTAAAATATTTAAGTATATAGTTTAATTATTGAAAACAATGTATTGTTATTATTATTATTATTATTATTATTATTATTATTATGCTAGAGCTTTTCCAAGGTTGCGCTAAGGATGATGGGGCGGGGACAGTATCATGCAGAGTAATGATGAATGAGAGGATTGGCTTCCAAATCCTCCATCCATGCAACGCGTATTTACTGCTACTAATTAATTATAAATTAGTTATTAAAACATTATCGATTGTATCTTGTGTTATAACTCGTATTCTTCTTCTCAAGCAGTGCTGTGTGGATTAAGGGCCAGCAAACTACAAAAACCTACCAGTTTCACAGTTTTGAAGTAACACGTAGGTTACACTATAGCAGCCAATGTTGACTGTCCTCTTCGAGCCTCCACAGGCAGAGAAAAAAATTTCCGCTGAAAACCTGGTAGGCTAACCCGGACTACACTGAGGAGCCAAATGACGAACAGCATCAACTGAGGTAAATATCGGTAACATAAAGGCAATATTGCGGTTGAATTAATTATGTGACCGTGTCGTCAAGTTTTAAGATGCACTCTATAACTCGGGCATCACGCTTATTATAGAAGCCTGATTATAACTAAAAACCAAACAGGGCGGCTACATGAATTTTGAAATAACTTAAATAGAAACAATGCAGCCAAGTTAAGCGCAAATGCACATGCATTTGATTTTAAATGGGATATGTTTGTCCTACGTGCTTGCTAAAGAGTTGTTGTTTTGACGTATTACTGCAGATGGAGATGTGATGTGCAGGCTACAACTGTTGACGATTATGATATATGTATGGAAAAAATAAGCAATATCAGTGTATAACAAAGTGCGATGCGTTATCCAATGGATGCATGCAGTCGCTGCAAGCGTTATCAGCATCTCTGTCAATAATGTTACCTACTCTATTGTTTTCTATTGTCGAGAGAGAGAGAGAGAGAGAGAGAGAGAGAGAGAGTAACCATGGAGCCGTGGGGAGTCTTGTCTCTTTCTTTTTTATGGAGATGGAGGTAGTTGTGCTGGTTTGAATTTGGTTGAGGGTTATTGCTCTTAGGCTAACTGCCTTCCTGGCTGTGGAGCTTTAACCCACCTTTGAATAATGATGCAGCGTCAGGATGATATTTTTTAATGATTCGGTTAATTTGTTAAAATAAGTGCACAGACTAAACTAGCACAGTTTATAAGTGTCTGCATTCATGTTCTTTCACTGGTTGTGCAGAGCTGTATTTCAGCATACACCACAGATGTCACAGATGTCACCGTTTCTGCTTTCGCATGTTGGATTTTATAGGATCTGCTCATCTCTGGTGTTTCCCTATTTCCCCATATCGCCATATACACTGCAAGGTAATGCAACAATAATAGTGACTAATGTAATGTAGCCGAATGAACAGTCACTGCTTTGTCCTGCTTGGACCATGAAGCACACAAACTATCAGTCAAATGCCAAAGAAGAAATAAATGCTGCCTTCAAAAGCTGACCATGATTGAACAAATTAAACTCAAGACGGGATCAAATAGTGATCAGCACTAGCCTGCATACAGTACATGCAAACATGGCACAGTGCTACTACTAGAATGCCTTTGCAGGCACTTTGTGTTTTATCCCCAGCACTCATGTTATTGCACCGGCAGTTTTGTCCAAACCTCGCAGCTTGACCTTGTCATTAAGTTTATTTGACCTTCCTTCTCCTCAACAGTACTTTTATGAGTGCAATATTAGTCCGTCAACCTCAGCAGTCAGGAACTGATCCTTATTAGTGGTGCGATTTTGTCAATTATGTGCATTTTCTCTCTCTCTCTGATTCATAAGATTAAACAAGAGAGTTTGAAGTGTGCATATTTCCTTTTCATTTAAGGCTATTAAAGACTTGTATTTGTCTATTTATTGACTTCTGTAGATGCCCACCTTATTTTCTTATCAACATTATTACTGTCTCCTCAACTCCAATCAGTTATAGAGGATATTCGTGAGGTACACTGCTCTTCACTCAACTCCTTCAGAGATATGGGCCTCACCACAACACCTCATGTACACCGAATGTTACTTTCTGGCCTCCTCCATTGAGAAGGACACTCCCCATCCCCATTTACATCAACGGGGCAGTAGGAGGAGAGGTGTTAACATCATGCAGGATCTGACCTGGCCAGGTTCAGCATGTCGTCCCGGGTGCTCAGAACAGATGGCTCTAGATGAGCTGCCCCGTGCATCGCCCTCCACCACAAAGCACTATAAGGGTGCAGAAGACACTGCAGCACATGGCAAGATCTCCGAGCAGCAGTAGAGGCACGAGGAAGGCCCATAGCAGGCCCAGAGACACATCAAGCAGTGCGTTCACAGCATTGCACATTGTCGGTCAGTTGTTCTACATGAGAAATTTGCTACCTTTTAAAATTAACTGTTCTTTAATTAGAATTAAGCCTTTAAAATATGTAATATTGAGCCCAAAAAAAAACATTTAAGACCAAAACCAATTTTTCACCATTTGAAATACAAGTTTATATGTTGCTCATTCTTTGTGCTGGTAGCAAATGTTAACTATTTAGGTTACTACTGTGTTCTGTGTGGCATGTCATTGTGATTGTGCCACCTATTTGCAAAGTGTTATTATATATATACAATATTACACTTTGTTAAGTTAAATTAGAGTGAAACACTCCGCTATGCATAATGCATAAAGTTATAGTTATTTTCTTGTTCAAAACAAACATGCACATTTTTTTATGTCAGAGGCAATAATCCAATAATTGTTTACTGGCATTATGGCCATGAATTGAATTACACACAGTTACTTCTGTGAGCAAGGTTACAATGTTATATTCTCCTAGTTTTTATCATTAGCATAGTTGGCTCTGAAATCCTATGCAGGAACCTTTAGCATCCTAATTCACCCATATTTCTATTTGCCACACACACACATTGAAGTTCGCCAAGGAGCACTCAGTTCATGGAGAGTGTTTATGTGAGCTGGTGAGCTGACTAACGGTGACTGTGTGATAGCAACTAGCAGGAAAGCCCATGCCAGACTTGGAGTGAATCACTCTTTGTTGGACCAACACCTGCAGAGCTGTGCTTCCCCTCCTGCGCCTATTGATATGCACATCCACCCAACGCGCCTGGCATGGCCCCGATTTGGCACCTGTTTCAGCCCATCTACAAAGCATAGAACTCACATCTTTGTCCAGACATGCTACTGGTAGGGCTCTACTGATCGCCCCTGCCAAGGGGTTAAATCTAGATGTTTGTAATCTGGAAGCATATTATGTATTGATCTTAAAATAGTTGCTGTATATTTAGGCAGCGTTTTTAAATAGATAGACTTTAGATAATCTATGCTGTACATAATTTGTGTTTACTGTCATACAGTAATATAAATGCAATATTTTGTTCAAAAGTTAAAATTTCAGTCTCAGATGATTTCCAACATAAACAGCTGTCAGTGAGCCAAACAAGTATTCTTCCACATTCATCAAGTGCATGGCTTTTTGCAGATCCATAATTGTGTGCGACGACAGTGATTTGCTATTCTGATGATTCATGTCTTCACTAGGAATAGCCATTGCTCAATCTTGTCCGCACACCTCGGGACGTTAATCTCCGCGGGCAGCTTTCCTATGCCAGACAGGCGAGATGACTCCTGTGTCAAAATTGCTTTTAAATCAGATTGTCATAGCATCATTTCCATACCCAATTTGTCTGGAACCTGGGCAGCATTATTATTAGAGTATCAGCGGGCCTGTGTTCAGTAACATGCTGACAGTCTGATAATCCAGTCACGCCCAACCCACCCCCTCCCCTGTGTCAGAGATTGAGGCTCAGCATCAATGTAGACCACTTGGTTAGAATTCCTAACACTAATACCTCCCCCTCCAGTGGGAACATTGTACCTCCACATTGTGTTTTTATCTCTGTCCTTGATAAGGTCAGAGGGATAGTCACCTAAAACCTACAGGGACTTCATTTCTTTATTTATAATTTTAGCCACTGTGCTGCTCCGCTGTTTGCTGTTGACTTCCACTAAGGGCCTAAAATATTAAAGGTGCCATATTCAATTTAGCTTTATTTTTACTTCGCCACGATAATCAGTCTGGAGAGAGAAATCATTGTACTTCTGTCCAGTAAACCCAGTGTGTATTTACATTGGCTAATCAGTGTCATACTGTTAGCTACGGGCGTGGTTTAGGTGTGATGAAGGCGACTTGGCAACTCTAGAACAACAATGGCAGGTCCTACAGAGGTTAGCGTAGATGCTGCAATATGCTGTAGCATCAGTTTTATTAGAATGTATTAGCAGAGCAAAGAACCCCACCATTGATTTTCTCGATTGAAAATATGTTTCTCCGACTTTTATTCTGCAAGAGTGGATTGCACTCACAGATTCCTCCAATCACCTGCCAAGTATTGTTTTGAAAGCGCTTGCCCTTTTAAACCGTATAATTGGACGGCTACCCAGATGGATGTCTAACAGACCAAACACCTGGCGTGTCAGGGTATGCTCAGCTGGTGGCACAAACTAATATTAAAGACAACCTCTGTGGCCTCATAGTGAGTCAAATTAGCTGCATCTATTCTTCTCGGGTGCACACATGCACACACACACACACACACGCACACGCGCACGCACACACACACACACACACACACTTGATTATGCCCAAGGATGATGGGAGAGGGGTAAAACTAAATACATACTGACATACAGACCCTGGAGTTGAATTTAAAATCAGCTCCAGGGTCTAAATACAGCTCCAGGGTCTAAATACAGCTACAGGGTCTACATTTCAGCCGTTTGTGGTTTCTCCCCTCTGTGTGACTGTGTGTGCATGCACTGCTTTGTTTCTCACAGACGTGTCTGTAATATAATGATATACGACCCATGAGGATTTTATGGAATATTAGAATTTTAAATCCTTTTGAAAAACTTATGATCAAGTGTGACATTTGTGTGAGATGCATGCAACTCAGATTGTGTACAATTCCATTTCAACAGCCAAAGGTATTCTAACATAAGAAATGTACATACTGTTTTTTTCTCTCCCGGATGTCTGTGGTATAAGCTACTTCTCGTCTTCATAATACTGTCTGGGAGCATTTCACACCTCTAATCTGTGACATTTGCACTGAATGATGTGTGTGTGTTAAAGTGTGAAATGAATCCATCACATTGTTAAGACTGTTGAGGAGAAAATAAGGCACCTTATTTTTTCTAAGTGTAATTCGTGTCTTGCCAGTTGACAGGGAGACAGAATGGGATGGGACAGACAGAACCGGATCAGATACTAATGTGCGTTTCTATTTCCCTGCAGTGTTGTTTGAAGTGAAGCGGTGTGTGGGAAAAGCCTGCCCTGTTGAACTTCTCCCCTGAGCAGAGGCAGATCCTCTGGAGAGTGTGGCTTGATCTCTGGCTTACTGAAAAGAACACTACTCTTGTGGGCTAAAAACAACAGCAATTTGTACCGACTATGTCCGGTATTATCAGCCAGTTGGCACTTTCTAAACACAGGCCATTTTAGCAGTTTAAGATCTGGACGATGAGCTGGTCGAACTCTTAACAGCTGTTGCTGTGCTCCCTTATTGGAGCTAATAGGCCTTACCTTTCACTTACAGTCCTCTGCTGTTCAACATAGTCGTCATTGGTCTAAGATGTATTTTTTCTTGGCTAACAGGCATAGAAGTCCATGAGATGAGGTTTTAATTGAGTCTTATTTAATTCTGAATATAATACAAATAAGCAAAAACATTATCCCTTAGAACTTTGAATTGAACCTTCTCAGAAATGTGATAATTTGTCTTTAGATAAAGGCTACTCGTGGTGCATTAGATCTTTTTATTTTCAAGCCTGGTATCTTTTCTACATATTAGAGATGGTCTATGTTGGCAAACCATGTGGGCGGATATGTGTGTGGGCAAATCCTCAAATATGGACATTAATATGCATTATGTCTGCGTGACCAATACAACCTGTTTTTTCCTCTGTCTTTTGATTAGTGGATGATAAATAGTATTGTGCACATCAATCCTGCACGTCTAGTCACAGTTATAGTGCCCCTGGCCAAGCAGTGAAGTGACAGCTGATGTATTGGGTGGGGGGGGTGGTGGTCATGCTACATAGCCTCATGAAGAGGCTGTCAAATAAAGACAGGAAAATGTTTTTCTCCCCTACTTAACTGTTGGCAGCAAATATAAAGGGACACTGTCAGGACACAAATGCGGCACATGAGATGCCAGAGAATTCATCAATGCGGCGCTTCATGTGCAAAAGGGTTTTTGATTTTGGGCTGTAGGGGTCCTATGTGGCAAGAGTAGTGGGAGGCCTCGAGCAGCTGTGACTGAATGACAGCTAGTGCAGGCGGTCTTTCCTGCCTGCCTGCCTACAGCACAATTAGAGATAATTGAACTACACCTGTATTGTCTTTTGTTGTAAAGGGCTGAAATGAATAAGGAATGTATGACAATCACAGATCATTGTCGTGGACGTTCCACAAACCATGTTGTGTGTTCAAAACACAAGAATGCGTCCGACCCTGAAGTTTCACTGTGATATTACAGATCCCATGCAGCAGAACAGAAGTGAGCATCACTTGCCCCCCCCCCCCCTCCAGATTTCATCATGTTTTGGGGATTGCTAGAAGAACAATTGGACAAAAATCTGTGATTGGACCCTTTAAAGTTGTGAACTTGTGATACTCAATGCAGCGTATAGGTCCTGATACCCCTATATGTAGTCTCAGCCTATTCTGTTCATTAGCACTACGTCACATAGGCACACTGTGCTGAACGTCTGATACATATACCCCTGCAAGCTCCTCACGGGACTCTTGGACCATCAGGAAGTAATACTATTGATTTACATTGGCAGTCAGCATTGTCTCTCACAAGAATGTCTCCATGATTTCTGGCGCAACGATTGTGCAGTGCTTTATTTAATATTTGAAAATTAACCATTTATTTTAATCAGTAATCGTAGCCTGCTAATCTTACAGCTTTACAAGACCTGTAAACAGCCAGAGTCCTGTTATTTAGTTTTCCTCATTACAAGTTTAACGTCCGACTTAGTCATTGAGTTACGTATTTGGTTGTCGTGCATGTCAATCTAAATAACTTGCTTGTTAAGTAGGAGGGTACTGACGCAGTTAGCCAGCGCTGTGTCCCAGATGTGAGGGAAAAAAGTATTTGATTCCCTGCTGATTTTGTATGTTTGCCCACTGACAAAGAAATTATCAGTCTATAATTTTAATGGTAGGTTTATTTGAACAATGAGAGACCGAATAACAACAAAAAAAAATACAGAAAAACGCACGTCAAAAATGTTATTTGGTCTCTTGCCTGTTTACAGTAAGATTTGCATAAAAATCGTCGTTGAAAAATAGGTAAAGGCGTCACATACATGTTGTGAAATTCATCCTCTGCATTTAACCCATCCCTCAAGGGAGCAGTGGGCAGCCACTGGGGACCAACTTTAGATTGGAGCTAGTGTCACTGGTCAGATGGCACTGCCTGGAGGGTGAACCTAACATGTTTTAGATAGTGGGATAAACCAGAGAACTCAGAGGAAACCCACACAGACAACATGCAAACTCCACATAGAAAGGCTGGGACGACCAGGGTTCTTGCTGTGAGGTCACAGTGCTATCCACTGGGCAACCGTTTTGCCCAGAGAACATAATAGCACACAAAATAGCTACCGCCATTCCATTTGTCTGTATTTAGAGCATTAATGCAGTTAGAAAATAGGGATGAGGACGGTATTTATAGAGTGTGGCTTTTAGGATATATTTGGGAATATGCAGCTGCATATAAAATGTTAGTGGAATATTCTTTTTAAGAATGTAAAGAACTTTTAGGAATATTAAGAATAGTTTTGCCCTTAGTCATTTTCTGACTAAGGGCAAAACTGCAATATTGAATGCATGAAAACGTAGCCAGTGAGAGAGCATGTTCCCCAATCCCGAGCAGACCAGTTAAGTGATAATTGGACACACCTAGAATCCACATAAGCCTTTGCTAAGCACTTTTGGCGCACCACATTGTCCCTCGGTGTGTGCTATTGCCATCACCATGCCCACTGGAGGCACTGCAATATCCCGTACGTGTGTCACCGTTTCTTCTTTGTAAATCAATTAGCACGCGTGCTGCATGGCCACACTCCTACTGTTGCCGAGGTGTTAGGGATGGCACCAGCTGTTCAGCTTGGGATACTGGAGGCATGCCCCACGTTGTGAGAAGTGCCTGTAGCTGCGGAGCTACAATGCTCCATAGACTACTGCAAAAAAATGGAAGAAGTCAGAAAATAAAATAAAATAAAAGATTGAAGTGAATCGTTCAGAGAGAGAGAGAGGGGGGGGGGCGGGGGGAGACATGCGTGGCGCTTTTGCTCTCCTCGAGTCCTCCATGGAAATCATTTTCTGGAGCTGCGGAGATAGAGTCGTCGATGCATGGAAATTGACGGAGCCATCTTTCCATTTAAACATGAGCGTGCGTGATTACTCCGTGAGCCCCTGGGCGCATTTGGATGGGATAGGACTGGGCAGGACAACTCGGGCTATCGCAGACCCAGATAAAACGAGAGGATGAAGAGACAGATACATTATAAGAGGCTCTAAACCGCACATTGGGGGCGGAGAGGCTCAGACTGGTTTCATTCTTCAGAGCTTGTGTTGGTCTCTGTCCCACCCAGTTGCCCTCAGCCCAGGAATAACAGCATATTTTCCCCTGGTTAACTTCTATGTTACAAGACATGGCGGCATCAGATGTCATATCTGTACATAATGTACTGTTATTTTAGATGGCACCGTACAGTATGTGCTCAACACAAAACGGTGAAATAATGTATGGTCTCTGACACAATGATGTAACATGGATCCATTGAAATGAATGATATGATGAAGGAAATCCTCCCACATTACTTCTGTAATAGAACACCACCTATCGATTGACCGGACATTAGGAAGATCATAAATACACTCTGGCTAAATTGGCCCACTGCACTCTCTCTGTGGGTACAGGTACACCAATACAAAACATCTCTGTGATGTTATAGTCCCGAGGTGTATATTATGGATGTTTTATTATGGTCCACAGATGATGGAAACGCCATGAACTACTTAAAGCAAATTATGTAGAGTGACAGGCAGTGTGAGAGAGAGAAAGAGAGGGAAATAGCTGATAGGATTGTGTACTAAATGACCATTGGGTACCGCTAGCCCAACGGTACCACATGCACCACATTATTCTGGGCCCCGTCCCCCCATCACCTCACTGATGTTGGGAGACAAGCCAAGACAGAGCCGTTATTACTGTGACCCGTGACATTATGCTAAATAATGTAATTGGTTTAATTTTAAACGTGTATGATGTGTGCCTGTGTCCATGGGCGTGTGCAGACCTGATATGTGAATGTGGCCCTAGTCAAAAGTCATGAGCTCCATTTAATATAAAGGAAGTTTGCAGATCACCTTTACCATAGGCTGTGCTTGGATCATTCATAATGTACATCTCCTTAAGAGAGCAGTGGCTGAGATAAGACGTGCGGTGGACGCGCAATTATTTATAAAGGTCTTGATTATTTTATGCACTCATGACTGGGGCTTTCTCAAATATGGATTTAGTTGTCCAAGAACCACATATCTTAACATCTTGAGAGTGTGGCGTGTTATACAGTGTAATATGTATAGATCAATAGCAATTTTGACCACTTTGGATGAAAGTTGATCAACATGGGAACTGGAATTCCAACACAGCATGTTGGTAATTATTTTTAAACCTTTCTGCCATGTGTTCATAGTCTACACTGGCCAGTTACCTGCATGACCCAACAGATTGATCAGCAAAAGTGAATGATTAAAACTGAGGTATGGTTTTCTGCAAGTCTTAGAGGTCCTTCCATGCTGAGCTCAGTTTATTCAAATAATTTGCCAATATTACCCACAAAAATGGATTATGCTCTCACTGTGACAAAGCTGGCTAGACTACAAAGGTACAAAGCAATGTTTTAATAACAAAACTGATACAAGGACAGAGTAAACATGAAACATTAGCCTTAGCTGCTACAAACAATAACCCGCAAGGGGTAAACACAATAGCACAGTATATAAAGCAGGGGAACAATCAACGAACAAGGGACAGGTGTGAGAGGCCCTGATTGCCACCTGTCGCAGATCGACTATCAGTACTCTGGGGACGGCACGCGAGAGCGCGCCAGACCGTAGGTCGCAGCCACGCCGCGGGACGTCAGCGTGACACTCACTAACCTCAAATGTTCCTGCTCTTTTTAATAGCGAGCTAATATTAACTAAAAACGTTCAATCATGACATTGTGTCTTGCAGAGAATAAAATTGAAAAATAATTATTATGAAAAGGTTTTTATAGAAATACATCCCCCTTCGACCTTGGGGGTTGTGTCCAGTTAAGCGTTACACTACCACTACATACAGTAAATACACTTAACATGTTAAAGCCCCAGAGGTGTCCACTGGTGCTGTTTAATATTCAGGAAAAAGGTCTGGAAATAACTTCATTCATGGTGGCAGGAGATGGTGAAGTCATACCATTGTAAGGGTCTGCAGAATTGCATATTTCAGATTTTTTAAATCATTTTACAGCCCTGACATGTTCAGATAGAGATGTAATGCTGATATGAAACACTGATATTTTGGTCTTAGATATGTAGATTAGTTTCAACACAGTGAAATAGATTTAGGCCTGTTATTGTATAGGGTAAATTATTTTCAAGAAATCACTTTGAATTACTTTGTTTAATCAATGCAACGTAAATATTTTCAATTTCAAATTACTTTTGCAAGCATTAAAAGACAGTTGGGTCTGAAACAATCCAATGTCTTATGTAATGTTGCTTGATAATTCCCTTACCTGATGCTTCCCGTGGCTTAAGAATGGTCACAATTTTAAATGCAACACTTAAAGTCGCTGTAGGTATGATTTTATATGCATTTACATGAATGTACTTTGCTTGAAATGTCATTGACATTTCAGTTATCAGTGAGTGAAATTCTCTGTGACAGCTCTGGTTGATATCTCCCGCCTCCATATACTGTAAATCGATTTAGATGTTTTCCAGCAACCTGAAGATTTCTGAATAATCTCCTTCTTTTCCCTGATTGATCCATCAAACCTACCTAGCTTGTCAATCACATAAATGCGCGCGCACACACACACACACACACACACACACAGCTACATGTGAGGAGGGGGTTGGCTTTCGTGTTTTATGTCTTTCCTTCTTTTTTAGATTTTTAGCATTGCAACTCTGTTGCTTGCTAACTTTGATCTTAAATTAAAACAAACAACCTCAGAAGCTTTGCCCCCCCCACACACACACACACACATTCAAATGTGTTGAAATTGATCTGATCAGTTCTGTTCTTCAGACTTTGCGATCGTAGCCTACATTATTCTTAATTTGAACGAGCATGAGGCAAATGTCGCGTCCACATCCAGTGATGCACGACTGAGACACCCTGTTCAACGATAGGCTACTCACATATTCTTCCTTGACATTCAGACTCAGCATTTGGTCAGTTCTCCTGTAATGATTGACATGCTAAATATGCCCACATATCTAAAAGATATTTGCCTTGCACATGCATCATTTTAATCATCCAAAGGCTTTGCAAACATTAATAAGCTAAACATATTTTAAATAGGCTGGCAAATCGTTCTCGGCTTTGAACAAATCTTTTGATTCACCTAAAAGATTGGTTCATACGAATCATACATGACCTAAACACCTCTACTGACTATATCTTTAAGTACTTACAATGTGTTGCAAAAATAGTTGACCACAAGTACAGTTTATATATGCATTGTTTAATGTGTGTGGGCATTCCAAATTACATATATCCACTCTTTCTGGATTTTAAATAAAGCTGCATTCAGATATGATGCATGTTCTGTTCCAAACCTAACCTCGAAAACGTCTGCTATTCATGGCTTTGCCAAAACACACGAGGCTGTACTGTAGGCCAATTTGTTCACCCACATTTGGATGTACTGGTCTGCAAGAGGAACGAGAGGTCTTTGGAAATGCAATGCAGGAGACAGGCCTTTGCCATGTTCCATATTTGCGATGAAACAGTTGCTACCCATCCCTCCTCTCCCCAATTTGAGCTTATCCTCCTCCTGCTCATCTTCCATTCAACCTAATCTGCTCTCATGGTCCTCAGTCATGGCGTCTAAAACACAACAGCTGCTACAGACAGGTATGGAGAGATTAAAGAAACCTCTGCAGCCCCCCCACCGCCACCCCCCCTTTCCGAGGATCCCAGATATCTCTCTCCCTCTAGCTCCTACATGTACTTTGATCCACTGTATTTGCTAACCTGGTCCCACAGGGCAGATATATGTTCCTCTACATGCTAAACTACTTTCGGGCTCAGTTCATACTGACTGCAACGCTTCTTGTTATTGGTTATTACAGATTAAAAGCCTCTACTGGCCCATAGTGATAGCGGGAAACCAACAATGTAGTCTGCACTGTATGTGTGCATGTGTCTTATCTGTTAAAAATGTAAATCTGTTGCGTTTCTAAACAACAGTCACTGAGGGTAATTCCTGCCGCCGGCTTGTGTGACCTGAAATTCCACTTTATTTTGATGTGCTTAGACATGCACTTCCTGTACGCAGCGACATGTACTGCCACTAGTCACCAAATGTACTTGAATTCGTAACGGCCATATTTGTTCTCATTACTTCTTATTAAAAAAACGGTTATTTCTTCGTAAAGTACAGGTTTAATAGCATTTTGTGCTTCCCTTTGTGCAGCTCTATTTCCCAGGCTAAGATTGTAATGTAAAGGTCACACAGGTTAAGATAGCAGCAGCAGCAGCAGCCAGTGTGTGTCCATGGATTATGACTTGTCCTAGAGCAAGACACTAAATCCTTGCACGCCTCTATACTCTGACCCTGATAATGAATGTGTGTCTGTATCAAAATGTCAAATTACAAACTGTAATATGGGTGCTGAATGCACTAAGTGACTGTGGCATAGAGGAGCAGCTTCTCCTACAGTGTAAGGGCAGGACAATAAAGCGGTCCATCAGCAAAGGCTTGGAAGTGATGGCCAGCCCCTGGGGAAGGCCTGCCACTTTGTATTAACCATTCCTAATTAATGAGTGGGAATCCATGTGAACGTGAATGTCCCACGCTTGACTTTGTAGTACTACTAAAACCCTTGGACCTGTTAAAGGAGCTCTCTCTTTCTGTCATGTCTGCATGACCTCCAAGCCTGTATTCTGGATGTCTAAACACTTTCAGTCTTCCCCCCTCATAACACTTAACCTGACACACCAGATATCGGCATCTGTTAAACACATCCATCTGGGGAGCAGGCACTTTTAAAACATACTGGTGCTAGTGACTGGACGAGCCTTTGAACCAGCAGTGCCTGTTGTTATCCACTCTTGCAGTGCCTTTGCTCTTCTAATTAATTCTAATAAAACTGATGCTGTATTTTATCATCTAACCTTTGTAAGATCCGCCACTGTTGTCTTCAAGTTGTTTTTAAGATGCCTTCATGACACCTAAACCACACTTGCAGCTAAACTGCAACGCTGATTGGCCACACATATAGGTTTACCGGCTTGAAACACAACGATCTCCAAGCTCTTCAGGCTGATTCTCTAGACAAAGTCAAACTGAAGCTCACGAAATCAGGATGTTCTCGCGAGGCTATATAACACTACCTCAGCTCAGACCTCATACTTACACACACACACAGAACCAATCATATGTGTGTGTGTGTGTGCGTATATACTGTATATATATATACAGTATATATACACAAACAGTATATTAAGCACATATTACAATGGCAGCCAATCTGATGTATTATTTTGGCTGTGATTCATATTAGCATAATTGCAATTTGGTCTAGTAGGTCCTGATGAGTCAAATACTGCATAATATAGAATTGATATGTAAAATTAAGCTAGCTGTTCAAGTCATAATAGTGCATGTGTAACCATGGTAACATACAGTAAGAGGTGGATGGAGAATTATGCACAATGAGCATCAACTAGAAGCCTTTAAGTGTTTACAATTAAAATAATTTCAGTAGCTTGAATGCACCTACGCTACCTCATATACTGTATGAGGTGCTAGAACAGTAACTGTAGGAATTAAGATTTACTCTTTGCATCAGATATTTTTATAATGATAATTTAAATGTATTTTTTAATAATTTGCCCACCTCAACCCAATGCTGAGTATATTTTGTATGTACTGAGTCAAAGGTCCGATAACTATCTTCATGCCACATTTTCACTTGGATTTCTATGTAAATCCTCACATATTACTGTCTCCCCTGACAGCTCTATTCAGCCATTAAGCCTTCACAGCCATCATTACACTCAAAGTGTAGAAATACATTAGCTCTTATTAGAGGCAACTAAACTCACTCTTATCTGCTACCAGGAAAGATATTCATTAAATCACTACTCCTAGACTTTTACCTGGCTAAATCTTTTGCTGGCACTTTGAGTTTAAATAGCGGCATTACTTATATTGCAGCCCTTTATGTCAAAATGCAGTTCATAACACATTTGATGCCATTATGTTTTGCAACCACTTAGATTCTCATACAAGAAGAACATAAGCCAGTATTAACGTTGACGGAGGTGCAGCCATTTCTTTGACTGGAATAGAAGTCAATAACAATCGTGTCAATTTATTAGACTGTATATTAATAGCTCCCTCTATGCTCTGTGGCGGTGTCAAATATCACGCAAGCAATGATATAATCATTATTATTATCAGGTATGCCATGTGGCTGTATGATATTCTTTCTCATTTATGCTGAATTTTTACAACTTCATATGGGCTACCATGATCTTTATTCGAAGTTGCACTGTTGTTAAACAGTAGTTCAGCACCTGCTATTTTATTTATGTTTTGTTTCTTTCATGAGACGTCATAAGAGTACAGATGCATAACAGATTCTGACTTACCCTGCATTAACACAAAGAATAAAGAGAATATATTGCATTGCTATATACAGTATGTGCTTACATTATATATTATGTACTGCTATACACCTACATTATTAGTTGAGATAATATATTTGAAATCATGTATTTAAGTAATATGTATATGTATAATAGATTATTTTCAATTGCAGTCAAATATGTGTAATAACTAATACTCATTCAAATAGCGATTCACTTGGTCTTGCATTTATGTAAACCTCACCAGATGATCATATAGGCTTAATTGGAGACGATTCATTCCCATGCAGCCCAGTAAATGAGCAGAGACACATGGTAAAGTACAGGACATGTGGATACACGAACGTGGGTCACTCACTGGATCAATGGTGCAGAAGAAAAGCAGTGCGGGAACAATGACGGGCTTGTTTTTGAACACATCTCACTCCTTCAGTAGCACCTTTAGTAACACCTAGAGAATGTATGCAGAGTGGTCAAGTTAGATGGACATTTGGACACATCTACAAAACCCTCTGATTGGCCATCACTACTTAGTGTCATCTGTCCCTGTCCCTGCTATTGTCATAAGCTGCTGTTTTGCTGCCTGTCACTCCATCCTTCAGGCAGATGTTCTTTGAGAAGTGCCAAAACAGAAGTTTCCAGTGAAGGGGCTTCAGTTTCAGATCATGTGTTCACATGTGTGCTGTTCTAATTTGGTCATAATTTTTCTTTATTTGCATTCCTTTAGAAGTCCTGAAATTCCCCAACTAGAACATTTAGAAGCTTGCCTATCCCAGCAGATTGAGTTTCTCTCCAATTGTTTATTATTTAGTAAAGCACGGTTTTGAATGCGATACATCAAGACCCTTGCAGATGTTAGTCTTGTGGAGAGACTCTTGCTTGGTGCAGTAGTGCAAGTCACCCACATAGTTTCTATTCTTTCTGTTCACCTTGAATACAGCTGCTGACTGCTGCGCCCGTCATTCAGTGACAAATCTTATCGAAATACCGGAAATTAGTTCAAAAATCATATCGCCGTTACAAACATTGCGGTATATATTGATATTTAATTATTGTCCAGCCCTAGCAGTGAATAACATTAAATGTCATACAAATATAAAACCGTACATGTCATCCAATGTCAACAATACAACATGTTTCCATTCCTAGTCAATTATTAGTTATTGTGGGTGGGTTGATCATGGAAGGTTTTATGAGATATCCTATTTGAATAATGAACATTTGAAAGTTTAATCTTTGCTAGGTAATTTATTATGATGAAATGAAATGTAAAAACACTATGTACACAGTTTCAGCAATGAGAATTGCTTTCCAAGAGTAAGAGATTAATTGCTTTAGTGAAAAACACTAATTATACATTTACACATGCATACTAATTTGCATAGAGGATGCTGTACACAAGGTTAGCAAAAACTGGTCCCTTGATGACCGGTTTACAGTAACTAATCTGTGGAGCAGAAATATGGGTTATAAAAGGTCCACTTTACTAACTATACAATATATTGTATGACATACAAAAAATACAAATCAAATACAAAAAATATGAATATATAAAATATATAAAAAATATGTTTTAATCCACATACAGATGTTAGATGGAGAGTTATACCGTTTCAAAGGTAGAATGATCTATGATGACATCATAAATAGCAGTTTCCATCGTCTTTACCGAGTAAAGAGTAAAGGCACTGCTATCCCAGCGTATCCGAGGGACAATGCTTGTCTTGCCTTGTGCACATTGACACATCCACGTGTGCACTTTGTGATGATGTCACTCAGAACAGCAATCTTTCCTAAACTCTATCTCACACTGAAATGTTTTTCTAACCATGTTTATAAGCATTTTAGAGCTGTGTGTTGTCTATGGGCAATCAATTTGGAATATTCTTTTTAGGCTAAATTGGTCTGTAGTACCATCATTGGCCACTATATCAGCCAGGGAGCAAAAAAGATTGGCAACACAGACCTGATAGCCCTCCTTGTTATGCACAAATCATTATCATTTCATTAGGTGCACTGTGCACATGTATAGAAGAATGGATAGGCATTCCCAAATAGAGGTGACAACCAACCCCAGTACCCATGTCGCTATAGCTGCATCCGTTGGCACTAAAGAACACTTGAAACAAGATGAGCCACCGACTTAAGGTGCTGCTTAGTTGCTTGAGCCCATAGATTAAGTGAGAAGTCATTTCTAAGATGGAGTTAACATTGAACTTAACCCTACCCATCTGCTACTGAATGTCCCGGCTCAGAGCTGGCTTTCATGACCAGTTTGTTGCATGCCGCAAACACCAGAAAACCCTGTGATCATGGCCACCAGCAGTGAACAGCAGGCATGGCATCCTTGTGCTCATATTGCAAGTAATTCATTGTACTATCGTGACTCTCTTGAAAATGAAAGGTTGGTCATTCTTGAGAACGCTAACTTCTCATATCATATAGAAAACACAAACTGCAGGCATGCAATGACGGACATGCTGAAGTGTGCGTGTGGCTGATGTGGAGTATAGTGGGTAAGCGGGACTGAGGGATAGAGGCTCTATGACGATGCAAGTCGATTGTTAGCATTGTTGTCCATTCTACTGACAGTGAGAGAGCACGCATTAAGGAGGCATCCCTCTTCAGGTGTACATTTGGTCAAGTTCTGCTATACTTAGGTGAATTACCCAACAGTATATATAAATAAGCAGTATAAAGTAAGACAGCAGTATGAATAATATAGAATCAGATCATTTTTTCCCACGACCTAGAGTTCCCGTCCAATCAGCTTTTTAATGGTAACAAAAAGTGTTATACTAATTTAACAAAACTGTATTCCATGACTATCACGGCCATTGTCAAGGGAGAATGCTGGCACTCACTTATTAAATGTCATCCCCGAATGTAGCCTTTTTTCCTAGCAGGAGGTGAGAATAGAGAACACGTCCCACTTCTCCCCACATCCTTTTTCTGGCAGTAGTTGACAGCTTCTCCAGAAAGATTTCAAAATCAATACTGGTCATGACAACAAGTTCTGCACTTTCATCCAAGCAGAGAGCTGCAAGAAGGGTTCACACATTCAGATTTAACAGGTGGATGTGGTCGGGGCTGGTCGGTTTTCATTTTAGCGCTGTGCGTTCTGTGTGTATCCGTAGGTTTTCATGCAGGACGGATGGCCTACATGTCTGCGTTTATCTCTGTCGCCTATCTATCGTCTTGCCTGGCCCTTTTCTTGATTTCTTTGTCAGCTTGTTGCCATAGCCACCAAATCAACTTAGGCACAGTGTTGTTGGCTTCTCTCTATGCTTTAATGTCTGTGTTCTGTCTTTTCTAAAGCCTCACCGCAGATCTCCACACATTGGGTTTCTTATCGCTCACATTTGTAGCTTGCTTCTCTCATCTCTTTTCCTGGAGTTCCAGGTCCTCAAAGGCGTGATTTCAGCACTCAAAAAGAAGCGCCACAAAGAACCTTTTCTTATTGCGGCTGAGCGATAGTCTCAGAATCCCTAAATTCCCATACCTTCATGGATTAAGGATGATGTTTTTATTAAGGTTTTGACGGGCGCTCACAGAGTGGCAGATGGTACAATCCCACCTGCTCTCTCAAAAGAGAACATTTACAGAAGGGATTTTCACATCTTTTGCCTCATATATTGTTTGAGACCTTTTGGGGGAATATATTTATCTCATATCTCCAGATATTTCTACTCTAAGTATGCGATTATCATTCCATCACTTTCCTAAACATTTTCCTTTCCTCTACCATGTAATGGTTATACAGCTGTCTGCTGGAGCTCCCACTCAGAGCCTGTTCCAAACCGACAGGTGTATGGGTATTAGGAGAGCTGTGGCCCAGGTCATTTGGATTAACTGCCCTGGCCCTGAATCAAAGCCATTTTCATGGTGGCTTTATCCTCTTTGCTGTTCACCGCGCAGAATTGAGGCTTTCCACGTGAATCTCAGAGGGCACACATGCATGTTGGACCTGTCCCAGTGTCCCTGCTTTAGCAAACAACAGCATGCAGTAGTACTAGCGTGCTGTTACACAGACATGCAGTACACGGGCATGGCTGGCCGTATCTCGTTTTGGACAGGCCGTATTGATCTTAGAGGCACACTCCTCGCTGTGTCTGACTGAAACGGCTGTTAAACATGAATTGAAAGAGCTCTGTCATGGAGAAATGGCGGAATAAGCTTCCTGGCTGTTCCACAACGCACCTCTATAGAATCCACCTGGGTTCTTCAGCCACTCAAAGCACTCCCATTACTTGATCCCTTATTGGTGATAATCTGTATTTACTCAAAGACAATATCTATCATTCATTGCTCTCTCTCTCAGAGTCAATATTAGGAAGGATTGACTCTGATCAATTCATTATTCTAACAGAATGTGTTTACTTATGATGACTGAGTGTTACTTATAAATTGACAAATGTAGGTGTAATATATTGACAAATTGTAGGTCGCTATGGATGAAAGTGCCTGTTAAATGCTGCGGCTCACACTCATTTATACTCCACTCAGGTCTCACAAGTTTGCATATTTTACCATTTGCCCTACACAGCCACAATTGTGTTCCACTCTGGACAACTTATAAAGGATAGCCCAACAAAACTGATCCAGCTGGGTTATTGTATCGACATGGTTCTTCGATATTTCCTAAGCACAAAGCCGTGGGAACATTTACAGGTGCACACAATGACCTCATTGCCCCCAACACTTAAAAATGGATCTCTTTAACATGACAACGTGACAAGGAAAATGGCTGCTGGTGCATTCTCACAGCTGCTCCTGTGGGCATGCAATGGGGATGAGAAGCATTCATGCAGATACACTCTTATCATTGGCACCATTTCAAGGTATAAATACTGTTTAATGTAAAGCCGACACACAAATTGTTGTGTTGTGTGTTGCAGTCGTTTTCAGTTTGAATGTAAGGCTCAGCAATAGAGCTCAGAAGTAGATACCTACACCGTGAGCCTACTGGTAAGGCTTTTGCATCTACACTGCAGTGATCTCCACTCAGCCCTTCACAAGCCTGTGTTAGCGCTGTGTTACGGATGACAGGGCTGAAGAAGAAGCAGCCAGCGAAGGCCTTTGTTCTGCTACCTGAATCCCACAACACTAATGAGGGAATAAATGCAGCCTTCATGACACTGGAAGGGGGAATTTGCTTCATCTCTTCTCAGCACAATATGCAAAATAGCCACATTTGCATTGTGGTGTTGCTGAGTATAACTCCCACATTCACCTTCATTTTGATTCCCATAATTTTAACACAAATGTGACTTTTTTACAGTTGTCATTGTGTTTCAATAACGCCTTAAAATTCCAGTGAAATTCTTTCTTCTTAAAAATTGGATAATAGGCATTCGGCTCTAGATACATGCTGCCAAGCATATGTTGCCAATACATAGCAGCAGTGTGTGTCACGTCCTTCAGTGTGCTTGATTAAGGTCACCTGTGGATTGGCCTATGACGTAAATGTTCATGTCCTGCCATGTCGCATCACACGTAGTTGGCATAGCATGCTCTTCTCTCTTCTTTGTTTGAAATATTTTAAAATGAAGCGTGTTATTTAACTATTGGCTTTTTTCTTATCAAATCCCTCTGAGAAAGCTTTTACACAAAGATGTGGGGGCAGCCGAAAGTTATGTCCTTGGAACAGGTAGGGGTTCCGTTATTTGCTCAAAGGCCCTCGGGCAGTATCTGTAATTGGACTGAATCTAACGTCGGGCAACGTGACGAACTCTCAAATTCAGCAGGCCCTAGAAAACTCCCCCCTCACATTAAAAGAATAGCGTTGCCTCCCTGCGCTCCGTCTGTAGTGATGTTCCATGCGCAACATTTGATGTTGGCCTGTAAAACCACAGCACGACTGCCTGGCTCTGCTTTGACATGGAAATTAATGTTTTTCAGAGATGGAGATCTTCCATCCATGCTTTTATGCTCCCGGCTCTCAGTCGGGTCACTTGGCAACTGCAGCAGCTCATCCCCGGCATATTCACTACAGGCATGACAGGCCATCTGAGTGGATGGGTGGAACCGTACACGACACATATCTCAAGGGCTGCAGGTACAGGTTCTGGTGGGGGTGGGCGGCAAGGTAGAGCCTTGAGCAGCAGAGCCCCCCTCCCCCACAAACACCACCAGAGGACGAAGGGATAAAATGAAAACACAGGACCATTTGCTACTATTATTTGTTATAATACTATTAATACTATAAATACTACTAATACTAGAATTCCCACCTACTGTGCGTATCTACCTTGTTGCCGTTGTTGTTGTTATAGTCCTAGCTGTGGGTTACTGAGGAGAATGCAAAGATCAACAGTGCCTTTCTTTTGCGCTGCATTGAAGTTGGCATGAGAAAGGTATGGAGCATGACCGTAAACTGGCTCCCCACAGCTGTGTGCTGGGGGTTGGTGTGTGTGTGTGTGTGTGTGTGTGTGTGGTGGGGGGGGGGTTGCGGGTGCTGTGACAGATTTAAAGCATTTTCCACTAGTAGGAAAATCATATGTGAACACGGCTCAGATGCCTGGCATTCCACAGAGCAAATTACTCACAACTAGACCAAGGGTTAAAATGTTTTTCTGCTGAAGCTGCTGCTTCATGACACCGCATGCAGGAGATTGTGTTTTCCACTTTAGCAAGGTACGCTTGTTAATTAGCTTAATTAACACCTGAAATACGCCAGCACATCTCTATTCCTTCCAGCCATGACACAGCAGTAGTACAAAATCACACCAGCAGCCGCTCTCTGGGCTTTACTGTATTTACGTTTTCCACCCATAGAGGGCAGCATTTGCTCTCCGCAGCCCTCAGCCTGCCCTAATAGAGTTGGAGCTGCTTTAAACTAAGAGAGAGAAGAGAGACGCACCAAAGTGCCATACTTCAGAGGTTACTAAGAGTCTTTAGCGTGCGGCTGTCTTGACACGACACTAGTAAAGTCTTTATGTGGCTTTGCACATTGGAGTGTGTGTAAAGCCATCTAAACATCCCTAATGAGGTTAGTCACGTGGCGGAGACAATGCAGGATGTTGCTGTCTCCCTTATTATAGGCTACTGAATCCCTCACTAGTCTACCTGGCTAGCATTTGTAATAGCTATCATTCCCCTTACCTACCATTCCCCTAAAAGGCGGCAGGTAAAGAATTAGAATTCAGCAAGGCTTCCTGACATCCCGTAGTAGGCTATGTCCCGCAGGTGTATATAGACAAGCCCTTGCTTTTTTCTGTCAGGCCTATGTCTGCTTCAGGAAGGGTGTTCCACTCTCACACGGGAGATATAGGTGGAAGGCAGATAGAGGTTGAGACTGCTGGCAACCAATCATTACACTAGCTTGCTACAACCACAACGTGTTTAATAAGCGAAACAATATATCACATGTACACGCAAGGTGGCCAGCGGGCTAAAGCATGGCGCGTTCAAGTGTTCAACGTGTGGTACGTGCGCAGCACACATGCCTATTGCCTCAACCACTGACCATCTAATTCCTTGGCTGATAATTATAACTATTATCCGCAGCCTCTAAAAAAAAAAATGGTTGAGCGTGTCAGCATCCACTAATTTATATTGTAGCATAAATGATGTGGCGCTGGCTACATTCTATTCCTTCCCACCTCTGGAAAGACTGGAGGCAGTCTGCTTTAGTGTGCTGTATGTCACACACACCATGGGCTCTTGTTAAGCTTCCCCTTGTTTATAAGCCGGGAAAAAATGAGTTATATAAATTAGCTACAGTGTGTGTGTGTGTGTGCGCGTGTTTAAGAGTGAGTTTTATTGGAATGAAGTGTCATATATGCTGTACTTGTAAGTGCGTAGGAAGTGTAGATGTATGTTTGTGCCAAATTCTATCCGTTGGTGTCAGACCGGCTTCGTTCACATCCTTTCCAATCCCTCTGTTTATGGCTTGCTAAAGACTCAAAAGCAAAATGTCAGTGTTTAATGTGTTTTACGTCAACTGCGACTTTAGCGGCCTGATTCTTCATTCTCTCAACATCCATTTGTCGCGCAGCAGTTGGGCTGCAGCCCTCTATCAGAGTAACAGTATTGCTATCGCTTTTGGTTTTTGCTAGAAAACAGATTGGAGGTTATGTAGCACATGTTAAAAAGACACAGGTTATGGTAATTGTTTTGGATGGAGAAGATGTTTGTTTGTATAGTCCTGTGGCTTCCTTCACCATAAATATAACCCAAGCAAGCATAAGCTGTCTGTGTTTCTACATCTATGGAACACTTTAACAATATGTTAGCATACTACGCATAAATACACTAAATACTGTATGCCAATTGAGTGTATGGCGTTTCTCAACAAACCTATGTAAGATATTTGTAAAAATAATGAAAATGCTATGTACTAAATGTGCCAGGTGTATAAAAAGAGTCAGTGCTTATAGTTCTTCTGGAGCTTTATTTATTTAAATTTTTTTTAAATTATTTGTATTATCTTGGCTGTGTAATTTTGCATTATAAATGAAAATACATCTATATATTCTTATTTCGGTAGTTACACTTAAAAATGTTTTTGTAAGGGGTATTTGTATTGTGTAAGCATACCACTGACATAATCTATATACTGTAGGTATACTGGTAGTATTTAGCATCATAATGTTATAAAATAGGGGTGTAAAATTGCTAGCCTTGTTCTGTTTTCTTTTTCCAGCATTACTACTCAATTGAGATAGCGCACAATGAGGCTACTGTAGCAGATCTGTTGTTCAGCGATCCAGCTGGGTGGATTGAAAATGCAGCTTGCAAGGGAAATAGTCAATCTCAGAAATGTATACCAAATTGATTATCCATCATGGCAATGTGGTGCATGCCTCAGAACCCCTGTGGTACTCACAAGGCCTCTTGAATCTTCTTCATGAAATGTCACTGCAGTCATTCATTAGTGTTATTTAGCCCTAACGGGTTGGCATTACTACATATGCCTGTAGGGGCTTTTCAGTCAGTAATAATAGGTAAAACACAGTTGTTTAACCGACAGCCTGCTACAAACACCTTAAGTTAAGAAAGACAAAACATGTTGTTCCACTACACATGTATCATCCTCATAAACACTGTCTCCCTCTGTGTCACCATGGGCTCTTTTTCTTCTCATTCGCTGTTGTCATACTATCTGGTCAGTCAGCTCTCTCTCTCTCTCTCTCTCTCTCTCTCTCTCTCTCTCTCTCTCTCTCTCTCTCTCTCTCTCTCTCACACTCT
>JAODUH010005096.1:0-10323 GCA_027564835.1 Typhlichthys subterraneus | reverse complement strand
TTGCATCCGCAATCCTACTGTTTTACCACAATCTTTTTACTCAACTCCTGGGGTAGGGTTCCATAAAGTGTCACTACTAATTTGAATTTACAGAACATAAACTGTTAATGTTAATTTGGAGCTGCATCAAACAAATGTTTCTAAATGTTACATTTAAAGTATTTGGGCAACAACAAGCATGTATAACACATAACTGTGGTGGAAAAACACTGCCACACATAAGGGGTTGTGACAGTTTTATTCACAATAATAAGCGTGTAGTATTACTGGAGCATTCTCGGCAGCCTCTCTTGTCCTGCTCCAAGGCTTTCCTCCCAAGCCTGCTGCCGCTCTCCTTAGGGAAGCATATTATCTATAGATTGAACACACATGTATCTCATTCCCAAGTCACATGAACCACACCTTCCAACAATCACCCCCACACATAATGTTAAACCCATGACCCTAGGAGTCAACCATGCATAGACTATCTAGTCACTTTTTGTGAGCATAATATAGAATGTATGACACAAGGACAGATGAACAAGATGGTGGTGGACTGGGAGTATCGGGTGGACTGGGAGTCAGTGGTGTTTGGCCAGTGCAGGAGTTATATGGTCACACTTCATACATTCATTTAAGATTTGAACACATGCAGTTCCAGTCTAAATGGGGCAGAGCAAATGTAAAAATGATGTTTTCTGTGTCGGCCATAGTTAGAATCTGACAAATGTTTGCCATATGCAGAGATTGATGAACTGTGCTCCCTTCTTTTTGATTGTTGTAGTGTTTTCGATTTCAAATGAATCAATCTCATAGGTGTGTACAGTGTATACCACATGCGGCGGACTTCTCAGCCTGTGGTATAATCTCCAGTCTTTGCCTTTTGTGGGTCTGTAATTACACAGCTGTGTAATTGAGAAATCTGCAGTGTAAAATGAGCAGCGAGGCTGTAAGAAGAAGCCAATTCTCCTTTTTGGAATGCCTGAGAGCTTTCACTTCAATATACCCGGTTTCCACCCATGTATAATCCTATGTAAAATTATCCTACCATTAATTTTGACTAATTATACAGGATAATGTTACAATGTTCCCTTATTACTCTTTCGCCATGTGTGAAAGGCTTAGTCACTGATTTGAACATTCACCTATGTTGGGAGCTACTTGATTGAGAAAGTTTAATGTTTTTTTTTACATAAAGATAACTGGTCAGTAGCCTCCTATATTCTCAACCTCTTCCGTTCATTAAGTGACTAGTGACTGGTGGCTTAACACTAGTTAAGTGACTAGTGGCTTTGTGAGATTACTAACCTCCCAAAAATGTTTTGGCAGAGTCATGGGACATTTCACCGACTCACAATGTTGAACATGATTTTAAAACCTTTTAATTTTTTGATTTGACTATATTTAAGATAGCTGATCATGTCAGTAATACATAAAATAGACCAGCTCAATAAATAGTGTTGCCTATGAAAGGTTCACCCTGGCTGGACATAGATGAGAAGGCAGGCTGTCCCCAAAGATATTGGAATAATAACAAGATGCATTTCAATGTAATCAACAATGGAACACTTCCACACATTTTGCTGTGAAGGCATAGGTGGTGCAGACACAGGCACTACCCAGACAGCTAAATCTACCATGCATGGTCAGAAAAAAAGTATAAGCCAAAACAGTTGGCTGCAGAAAAACCATTGTGTCCTCAGATTGATCATAGTTACTTGTGAAATTATGAAATATACTTAAAATACCCATTAATGCCCACAGAAAGAAAAAATGGGCAACATTGTGAAATATGTGGACCTTTCCATTGACTTGCATGGATGCTGGGTTTTTCTGGTCTGCATAGTGTGAAAAGTTTTCTTCCAAAAATCTAATGCGAAAGTGCCGTTCGTTGTCGGTGTTTCCATTCTCAATGCTCTCCCTTTACCAGCCTTTACTGTGACACTATACCAACACTGCTGTCACTCAAAAGTCCCTCCCTGTCAGTCTGTTGTGGAGTTCCACCAAAGCACCGCTGTGACGCTACTGTCACTCTACAGCAGGGCTATTCAACTTCAAATACGTTGAAATACTGGTTTCACAACTAATTTCATAAACACAGAAAAGATAAGCATGTGTGTCACGATACAATAGAAATGTTTTTCTTAAGAAAAGATAGTGAAAAGATAAAGAGATAAGATAAAGTGACGCAGTATGTTTTAGTGCCATTTAAAACAAATCGTGATTAAAATCAAAACTTCTGGCTTCAACCATCTCTTCTGAGTAACCTTTATTTAACTGAGAAGGCAATACAACACGTAAAGCTACAAAGCTGCAGTATAAAAGAAGCAGTGAGTCTATAAGTAGATGCTACTTATCATTTGTAACACCCCTCTTAACCACTCAATGCCATCCAGTTTATATGTCCTATATAATCCCATGTAACATTATCCAATATCATTTGTCCAATGTTCCTTCTTTGCTCTTTCTCAATCAAACAGCAAACAACCACCACAGATGAGCGTTGAAAACACTGAGGAAGTGCTTAAAATCCTTTGGTGACAGTTAATTTAAGGTTATGTTACCACAATACAACCTGTCACTAACCTCCCCACCACTTGTTTGACGAATCATTGTGACAAATCACTCTAATGTAACACTGGCCTTTATGAAAATGGTTTGGTTCTTTTGTTTGTTTACAGGGGTTCATTGAATGGCTCTGGTAGGAATATACTGTATATTCAAAATATAATACTAAAATATACAAAATCACATCAAACAGTTTCAGATTAATATAATAAGATCATGTTTCATCTTGTTAATCTTTTGGTTTAGTAAAAATAAATGCTTTACTTCGGAAACAAACACATGATACAATATTTTGACGATGGTCCTACTAACTCCAGATGAGGGGGCCGGCCATAGAGTGTTGCCTGAGAAAGACTCACTCTGGCTGGGCATGTATGAGATCTGCCTCGCCTGAATTTAGGTCTCTGCTGGAGATCAAAAGGGAAAGAGCCAAAGTATGTTTTGCCTTAGGCAGCTAGGCTCTTCATGTCACACTACTAACACTCTGGCATGCAAATGTTCCTAATGCTTCACTACTGTCACTCTGTTGCATGGCCACTCAAACAGTGTTATAAGGCGTTTGTGCCTAGTTTGTGCCTAGGCACAAACGCCTTATAACACTGTTTGAGTGGGTCGGGACCCACAGGTGGGTCACTGAGTGGAAGTAAGTAGGTCGTGCAAATTGGAAGCGGCCATTGAATGAATGAAGAAAATCAATGAAAGGCTTCCACACTTTACTATCGTATTGTTCCACTCATTGGTCATGAGTACGGTTGTGGCAAAAAATCCTTGTTCCTGATTGGATGAAATCCCATTTAGCCGCATGCACATGTAGATTCTGGAGCGCTCTGCTCAACAAACCTTGTCGCACACACAGGTAGCATTAGCTTAAATGGATAGGTTTTTGAACATGATGTTACCGGTACTTGGTGTTTGATGGGTTCCTAAATAGATTAGTCCTCTCTATGTGGGTCCTGGCACAAAAACCTTTGGGAACCCCTGCAGTACATTTTTCTGCGCTTCTACATACTGATACACTGCTGTATGAGAGAACGTTGTTTGGAAAGGGACATTTCAAACATCATTATATCATTAAGATGAAAAGGCTTAAAGAAACCAATCATGACATATGACATGATGACTCACTCAGTCAATTGCAAGACAGTTAATTAATGGCAAATTAAGATAATGGAGACACTTGTAAAACCAAACTGCTGGCTTCAAATTATCTCTTCCGCCACAGCTATGAATTATTTGAATATAATGACCCCCAGCTGTTGCGTGGAGATGGATCACTACAGTCTTTGTGTGAACTTGAGACACACCATTAAGGTCAAATTTAATGGGGGTATTTGCAGTAAAATCTCCGAAGTACATGCTCAGCAAATGTGCATGCTAACTAGTTTAATTCAGTGAAATCATGGACATTTGTATAATATATCACATGATAGGCAAATATCAGTACACAATCTTTAATGTCTTTAAATTTATATCTCTAATAAGAAGCTAAAGTTATCTCTGGATATTTCTACAGAGAGTGCTAAGCAGTGTCTCTAACCTCAGTATAATGTAGAAGTATAGTGTGGGCCCTTGCAGTGTTCTGGTGTAAGAATGTTCTCTAAACCCTGATTTTAACTATAAAAAAAGCTTGCTTTCTGACGGCAAGCATGAGGCTGGAGATGCGTTTGACGCTACTAGGTCAGATAAATCAGAATGTGCTCCATGTTGTATTTTAATCTAGGTGGACTGGATATCATTGAAGATTGGGCAAAAACCTGTCTGAATCGACATAGAGTCATGATAAAGAACAATGTACTTGCCTTAGAAAGAAATGTCATAAGCCTCTACATCCCCAAATCCCCCCCTCCCCCAGCACCACAACTGGTTGAGTCGGTGGCCATCACATTGCTTTTCTCAAGCAATACTTGGTACCATGCTAATTCCATAGACATCTATAATGTGCAAAACATGCATACTAAATATTGTAACCCCAGAATATTTGACTTTGCTATACAATATAGAGTACCTCCTGTTGACATTGCGTTTGCAGTACGTACGTCCAAAGCGTGTTTGTGAAAAGCACGGGGTGTACTGTAGAAGACCATGTTTGGCCTTATAGTGTGAAGGTCTCATGGAAACACTCATCTCGGCTCGAACTGCACCACTCATCAAAGCAGTCTCCCGGGATACTGCGCTGTGAGTGACAGCTTGATACCTCTCATTTCACCCTCTGTTCCTTCTCGCCCTCCTTTGGATTCCGTGTATTTTATGCCGAGTGATTATTTGAGTTTCAATGAATCAAACTGCTTATGTGTATACAGTACATCACATTCTGTGGTGTAGCCTAATCTCCAACCTTTTGCATTCTGCATTAGCACAGCTGTGTACTTGGAGGGGAACGTGTGTGTGTGTGTGTGTGTGTGTGTGTGTTAGGAGGAACAGCCTCTGTAGAATCAAACTGAGAAAGCAAGACTCAGCTGACAGCTTAGGAGCTGCAGTATAAAAGAAGCATTGAGGCTGCAAGAACATGGTAATTATACCTTTCTGAACACTTAGATCCTTCTCGTACCCACTTCAAGCCACACAGTTTCTATGGCCTATATAATCACATGTAAATTTATCCCATATACTTTATCAAACATTCCTCCTTTTCCCCTTTTCAATAAGGCAGCAATAGTAGTAGTAGTAGTGTTTGTTTGTTGGAGGTATAGGAACATGGGCCCTTTCACTTTAATATTATACCAAGCTATTGACTCTTAGATTGCACTCTACTGTATATCATGTCAGGAACACTAGGCAATATATTTTTCTATATTTCACCTTGTTCAACACTCACAACATTCACCATTCATCAAAATCTAACAGTCTCAACACAATTATTATCAATGTTGAGACGTGACCGAGTTTGATTAATTAAACAGGGTCATAGTTGAAACTAATCACACTTAATGCAGGAATACCAGAATGTCATTTTTCAAGATAAAACTGCACAGTCTGTCTACTTTTTGATATAGCCTATAGGTTTATTAATTAGACATACATATAACCTGGGTTGTGCACAGCAAATACTGGACAAACCGTGTCCCATTTTGACTCATTAAGGGAGGGTGCGTATTATTTCTCAATACAGGACGGATGGCAACACTTATTAGACAGGCTCCTTACTGTCACATTACAGTCTACTGGAACTCTATTAAGTCATCCTAACATCTCTACTGTGACTCTGCTGCAGGGCTCTGCTGCTGTGACACTATAGTGCGTTTGCTTTGGCTCCTACTGTTATGCTACTGGATCAACTGTGGCTGTACTCTCAGCCTGTTGTGTGGATCTACCCTCTTACAGTATCAACTTGAAACGATTAATTTAGATGTCAGTTGAAGACGCTTCTGAGTTTGAGTCTAAATGTTCAACATGTACCTTACTGTCACCCGATGTATCTCCTATACTCATGCCCTGCTCAAGTTTGCTCAAATATGTTTCTATCTTTCCCTTTATTGGATTCATTGTTCATTAAAATACACTTACAGTATATCAAAACATTTAGTCACATAGATGAATCAACAACATTATCTACAGATTGATCATACTATTATTACAATTAAAAGCAGCCTAAGGACATTGCATTTGTACTTTATTTTAATCCATCCGTTCTCATCCACTTATTCATAGTCGGGTCGCGGGGGCAGCAGCAGCTCCAACAGGGGAAGCAAGCAAAGTTTTTCCCGAGCTATATTAATCAGCTCTGACTGGGGGATCCTGAGGCATTCCCAGTAAAGAGCTTGTCTGTTGTTCCAAGACCAGGAAGGAAACCGCATTGTTCTTCTTCTATCTGAGGTTGGACTATTGGCCGAACCCTCCTTTCCAGCACCTTGGAGTAGACTTTACCAGGGAGGCTGGGAAGTGTGACTTCATTTGAAAGCAAAACATTTTTATTCATTTGTTTGTTTGAAAATGTAATTTGATAGAAGTATTACTCCAATATTCCTGCTTGCCACTATGAAGTGACGTGGATTGTTTTGGGCCGGGGAAGGAGTGGGGTTATGGTGTAATGTCTGCAAAAGACTCTTTGTAATCGATATAAACACAGTAACATCAAAGTTAGATACTTATTTTCCGCTTGTTGGTTAGCTACTCTGCCCTTGTGGCTTTCGGTGAAACATCCCGTGACATGCTTTTCTATGATAATGGCTTGGCTTGAAGCCGGAACCTCAATAATATTGTTAGCCACTGGCCCACATACTGTATGAGAATAAATATGCAGCGTACTGTAATACATCTTCGTCATTCTTGCATTAAACCATCTATTGATACATCATTTTGTCCTCTTTATATAATATTGTTTGTGAGGAGAGACACTCTGTCTTTGTCAATAAAGCAAGACTGTTCACTTGTATTGTCTATAGTTATATAGGGCTATAGATTTATATCTTTAGGTAATACATGTCAGGTGCAGACTGCACCATACAACAATACCCTAGCCTTCGCAATGTGTGGGGTGGCGCTTCTGAGGGAGAACCTTATGGCATTGAAGGGAGAGGTTTTGATAAAGCTACAGTATCAACATGCTTTCTCTAGAATGACTGACTACCCTTTAATGCAAATATAACAGATGACAAAAATAACAACAATTTACAGCAGACCATTTTATGATCTAAAAATCAAATTATTTGATTTCAACGGACCACACACGTCAAAGAGCACAACGACACACACAGAGGACTTGGTCATTTATCAAGCATCTGCTTTTGTCTGCTGTGTAACATCTTGTGTATTTACCCACAGGGTGGGAAAAAAACATTGATGTATCCAGAAAGCCCAAGGTTTATTTGCTCGACACTATTTACTAACTTGCTCTGCATGGCTGACCAGACAGCGAGCTCTTTGTATTCAGCATTGTATTTCCAGTGTCATGCAAGTTACCAGAACTGTGTTCAATTATCTGATCCAAACAGGCTCCCTGTACAGCGTACAGGGCCACAATGCAAGTCCTATGGGAGTGACACTTCATGTGCCTATTACCGTAGTTGTTCAATTTCATATTTTGTGGAAGAAAGCAACCAGCGGCTGTTGAAGCAGTTTGAGCCTAAAGGACAAGATAGACTGCAACCAAGAAGTACCACCTCTGAAGTGGACTGGCATTGTGTTTACAGTCATTGCTCAGTAATAACGTAGCCTGGTGTAACCGGACCCAATATTCCCTCTGTGAATAGCGTCTGGACACGCTCCATTGGTATCCAGACCCAGTGGAGCTTTCCAATGGGTGAAGACCTCGGATACATTTTGACACTATTGGAGCAGCACTTAACCACTCGCCATTGCTACGGTATCGCTGCATTGCAGCTGAATACGTCCAGTGACCAAAATATGTCAGCAGATGCTCCTTTCACACACACTTCTCTCATTAGTGAGCAAATGTAATGGGGAAAATGATCAAATCATTTGTTGAAGGGGTTTTGGGGCGTTGTTGATGTGTTTGGAGAGAAGGGGGGCGGGCAGAGTTAATGGAATATTTAGGGGAGAATTGGGGGATGGTAGAGGGGGCTCTAACTGTTTAGCATTCAGGACGTCTACAAGGCACAATGGAATGTTGCATGTTGCTCTGCTCTCAGGCTCCCTGACACGCTCTCCCACTTTACAGGGCGGTCGACATCCCCCGTGCCTTCGACCTCAGTGATGTCCTTAAGCCAAAGAGCCAACAGTCTAAATTATAAGACGGAGGGCTGGTGATACAGTATGATGAGTGAGTATTAAGGTCAAGGCCTATACAGCACAGACTCTTTCAGAAGAGCAAGACATATTATATATTCACTAGGAATGACATGATTTCTGAGGTGTAAGGTTTGTTTTTTGCCTCAAAATGCTGGTACACTGTTGTGCACTAAAATAGTACAAAACAATACTGGTACTACGTAGACTACACTGAGCTATATTCCTGAAAACACAAACAGAAAGTATGAATTCATTGTTGTTTTCTAGTATGATGGGAAGGGATTGTCAAATGGTCTGGGTGTGATAATCCCATTGCTGCTCTTCAGAGAGATAGATGTCCTACCCTTATCTGTTCCCATGACTTGTTAAAAATCACATGCTTTACATTTCTTAATGCTAGTGCGTAACCATCTACTGTACTGTATACATTTGGCCACAAGGGGAGCTTACCAAAGGTCTACATAGACCAGTTAAAGTACAGGATGAGTGGATATATAGGCCTATGATCAATAGTGTGTCTCAGATTCACATTTCTGAAAGAACTGCTTAATTAATTACTTAAATTTTTTGGAATTAAAACATTCATTCTGCTCAAGTATTATAGATTAGTGTAGAAGTATACAACACGTTATACGCTGTTATATGAAAGAGATTCTCAGTTACAAAGATAGCATATTCTTTTTACCTATTATACTGAAAATATGATGTATTATATGATTTTGCTTTGTGCTTCATATTCAAGTCTAGGTGGCTCTGAATGACAGAAGCTGTCGTCTCTGTTTTGTTCTTGTGTGGAGGCAGGCGGGACTATCGGTTTGACGTTAGACACTTCAATGAAGGAGGAAAAGAAAATCAAGGTGCTTGTGACAAGGCCGCACGATGAACCACTCTCATCACAACTGAACATTGATCTGCTTTATGGGCTGACAAAATGGAGCTATTCCCCGGAGTCTGGCAGGGACAGAAAACCAATCACTCTGGGCTCCCTCAACACTTGTGTTTTTCTCTCCAGTAATCCCTGATGTCCGGATCGCTATTAGCCTCAGACTGGTTTCTGCAGGGCCAGATTCAGATGCTTACTATATGCAGGCTGATCTCTCACAACTGGCATATTCTTATGATGATCATAGGAGATAATAACTTGCCAAATACAGTTAATACCCAATTAACTTAATCGGTGAACCAGAAGCTGCCACTCTTATTAATGCACACAATTAGAGGTTATTAATGCACACAATTAGAGGACAATATTAGAGGGCTTTGCCTCATTAGATGGCAAGTTATTCCTAAAAAAAGACTTTGCATATTCAAGATGACAAGTGAATAGCTGTTATGAGTATACAGAGAACTCTTTGTGGACACCCCGTATTCTGAGACAAATCTGTTGGGATCGACCGTAATAATGCACATATTTTATGTTCGATCATGTCATCTTCCTGTAAGCACTGATCTCAGATACATCTGTTTGTATGTAACCCTGTGGCTTAGATAAAATTTGGTTTGCTCTGAAAACTACCTTGTCTTTCTATATCACAATTAATGTTTGTATAGCTTCTTCTGAATTGTACTTAGTTTGTATAATATTAAAAAAAACAATGGATTTTGAGAGGTAAGTCTTCCGCAAACAATAACTTTGATTGACAATAATCACCCAAATCTTTACTGCTGAACAAAAACCTCTTCCTGTTTTTCTCCAACTGTCTGGCTCTCCATGAAAGTGTGTGTGTGTGTGTGGATGTGTGCGTGTGTGTGTTTGTGTTTGTGAGAGAGAATAATATAGAGATGTTAAAAGAAGAGCGAGGAGAGGAAAGTGTCCACATCCACTCGCTTCGTGTTGGAAAAAAAGATGCTGTATTTAGGTGACTTCACTCAAAGGGCTATAATAAAGTTAAATAAAAGGAAAAACTGAGGAAGGTGTTGGGGCCACTATTTATTTATTTGCAGACCAGAACAACCCAGTGTTCCATGCAAGTCAATGGGTAGGGGGGGATTTCACCACAATATTGCCTATATTTTATCTCTGGGGTCGTTTATGGATATTTTGAGAATATAAATTTAATTCCCAAGTACCTACGATCAATCTGA
>JAODUH010005095.1:0-10324 GCA_027564835.1 Typhlichthys subterraneus | reverse complement strand
CCCCCCCCCCCCCCCCCCCCCATCCCATGCGTTGGGAGGACAGGCGTGACCCTAATCTACTGGCCTAGACAGTCTGATTGCTCCTGATTGAGGGGAGATTGCAATAAAGTGGAGATCATTGTAAAAAAAAAAAAAAGTAAAGCGCCTTTATGATTTCCTCCTGTCAGCTGTACGGTCCAGGCTGCTGTTCATTAGCATGGAGGAGCTGTCGGCTGTTTGGGGAGCCCTAGGCAGGTTGAAGGGAGGAGAGGGAGAGAGAGGGGGGAAGGGTGGGTGGATGCAAAGGAGGGCTAAATCAAAGCAAAGTTTGGTCAACTTTCCTGAAGGTCGTCCGAGAGCGTGGCTGGGACGGGGCCCCGGGGAGGCCCAATCAAACGACAGCTTTGTCAACCAATCAAACGGCTGCCGCCTATCATCTTCAGTCGACAAAGCGCGCCGTCAGAATGAAAAGAGCGCGAGCGCTTGGCTCTGTCCGGAGGTGGGAGCTGGGAGACACAAACCTTTGTCTGTGTGTTTTATCAGCCCATTGAGCTACGCTGACCTCCACAGCTATCGACACGCAACTTTGACACACACACACACGCACACACACGCATTCCTGTGACAGCATACACATGCATACATATGCACTGTGTCGCTGGCTTTTCTCTCTCTACACACACACACACACACGCACACGCACACACACGCATACACACACACACACATATCCCAGACGTGCAACCATTCTCACTCTATATACTGTAGTGTAGTCTACACACTCACACCCAAAACAAGATGTTTATTTCCACATCAACCCTCCTCTTCCCCCTTAACACACACACACACACACACACACACACTCAGTTTTACACACAATGTATCTCTAACACACACATGTAGTACACACACACACACACACACACACACACACACACACACAGAGACCACGGGGTGTGACGGGGCTGTTTACATAAGGCCTTGCCCTGCTGTCATGTCCCAAACGCTGCCAGCAGGGAAACAGAGTGCATGATGTGTGTGTGTGTGTGTGAGAGAGAGAGAGACAGAGAGAGAGAGAGAGAGAGAGAGAGAGAGGGGTAGAGCGAGGTAGAGAAAAGGAATATGAGATGAAGGGTTTAAGGATACTCTAATGGGGTGCAGACAGGGAGAGGCAGGTACTACGGTGCTGTTCATCTTAACAGAGTTGAGTGACATCTTATTTAAGCTGTACATAGCAGAGGTAAGGCTACAGGTAACGTGAAGAGGATCCACTGTGGCACTGTGTTTGCATGACGTTCTACTGACATTTTAGTTTTGGGTTAAAACTAGGTGGCTCGCAACCACACTACTCCTCTCTAAAACTCTGCACCCTTCTCTACCTCTCCTCTACCTGTATATTACAACCTCCCATTTTAGATGGGGTGTTTCTACATGCAGTGTATGGATGCATAACTGTATACTGATATTCCACTAATATGTATACTATGGCAATATTACAAATGTGCTATATGGGTCATATCAACAGCATACCTTCAGTCTGTATGGATATTCTGTATATGGGCTTATTCAGCTTCAGCCATTCCACTTTTCCATATTTTGGAACATGACTGCAAAAAGAATGTAGGGTAAATCCTTTGATGGACTAGTCACGGGTGCATTTTACATTGGAGTATGCACGGATGCATGTGAAGGACATGATAAGTGGAATATTCATTTAGCCTCACAAATGAGGGGAAAAAGAACTGAATATTTTATGCATGTATCTGTTCTGTGTTGTTTGGCCTCCAATTACCAGGAAATCCATTTAGCAGAAGCTGCACCACTCTATTTGAATGCAAATTCAGGAGATTTGATTGGACGCCACCAACCTGTCGTTTTTTACCCTGTGTTTGACTGAGTGAAACGCCCCCTGAAAAGAGAGCAGGAGGAACGGATGACAAACAGTTTCAGTGATGGTGAGGAGGGGAGACAGTCTCCTTGGAGAGTTGCAAAGGTGCTTACATAACACAAAAAGTGTGTTTGGTAGAGTAGTTATTTGTTGTAACAATGCTTCTTGGCATTAAATCTCTTATACCATTAAAAAAGCAAATTATTTCAATTTTATATGGTGCCACATTTTAAGGAACATGCATTTGTGGGATGAGCAGCAGAGCTGAGTGTGTTGCATACATGACAAATGTTCCAAATCTTCTCTGACAATGCCAAACATCTTTTCTTTGTTGTTGACTTATTTGGTGTTGTATGGTGGATTGGACGTTTGCATTGCTCAAGCTGGTCACCAGCCTGGTCACACTGCTGTGGGATGGCATCCCATTCTTCAACCAGCATTTGTCGCATGTCAGCCAATGTGGTTGTGTTGGTCAGTCTGGCACAAACAGCATCCTAGTGTTCACAAATGTCCTTACTTTTTGTGCATAGTTTATATAAACAAGCATGCCTCCCACATGTATGCATGCATGCACACACACACATTTTACACACCCCTTTACAAGCTAAATGAGCTAAACTACCTAAAACCCTGGATGTGAACATTAAGAATTACTGTGTGTGTGTGTGTGTGTTTAAGAGGGTTGGGGTTGACATACCCAAGGTCAAAACCACTTAAATGTGTCCGTCTTTTCTTATGTAACCCCCCCCCCCCTCGCTCTCTCTCTCACTACTCCATTCCCATCTGAGCCCAAATATTCCCCCCTCTCTCTTTCCATTTCTGAGCTGCATACTAAGAGAGTTAAACACACACACACACACACACACACACACACGCACACACGCGCACACACGCACACACACACACACACTAAATCGGGCGGGTGTGTATTGATTTAGCATGGTGTGCAGATTCCCACCACTGCCCCTATACACAGATTAAAGAGAGAGGAGAACACACACACACACACACACGCACACACACACAAACACACAGTACACACTGCAAATAGGCCTGTTCTCTGCTTTCCAAGCGTTGTTCTTTATCAGTGAAAGTGAGTACAGTCATTATGCATATCATCATTTTACACATATTTATAATACTTTTTAAGGCATACGAGGTTCTGACAGTATTTTCTAAACATGCAGCTTTAAGATTGAATACCACAATCAATGTATGTCTGTGTGTGTGCGTGTGTGTGCGTGTGTGTGCGTGGGTGTGTGTGTGTGTGTGCATGTAAAAAAACACTATGACTATGCAAGTATATGTTTGCAAGATTCAAAATTTCCCAGGCTTCATAGGGCCTCTCAACATGGCAGCTGTTATTCCCTGCTGAGAACACACGCACGCACACACACGCACACACACACACAAACACACACACACACACGCAAACAGACACAGATATGCTTTTTCACATGTCACACCATCTCTGTCATCATTAAGAGATTTGTGCTTTCATGTTATTCCCACAGGAACCTCCTGTTGTGTGTGTGTGTGTGTGTCCGTGTGTGCGCGTTTGGTTGGCCTGGCTAAGCTGTGTGATCACTGTGTTCCCACTGTTTGCTCTCCTGCAACATACTGTTACACTGTGTGTTCCCCAGACAAACCATTAGAGGCTTATTGGCCCTACAGAGGCTCTGGCAGCCCTCCTCCCCGTGTGGGGCATTTACCGGCTTGCCCCATGGGGACATGGCATGCTCCGCTCCATTAGCAACATTTAAACTTGTTTTGCGAGCTCTCTCTATCTCTTTTGGGGTTCCTGAGCTCTGCATGCATCTAAAGCATGCAGGGTTCTCTCACACGGCATCATTATGCATTAAAACCTGTGAGTAGCAGATCCCCAAAACAAGGATTGGCACACTATACTTCCAGAATCCCGTATACGGCTACAGAAGCAATTATTCAAGAGTCTAACCTGAGTAAAAACTCGACTCGACTTGCCACAGATACTGAGCCCCAATTCAGGCGTTATTCAGATGATAAACATATTATTATGGAAAACAGGATGAGTCACACAAACAATTTGATGTGAGTTGCACAACAACAATTATATTTGATAATTTTCTCTGATTAAATTAGACCATTATATTCCACACTCACAATAAAACAGAAACTGCATATGCAATCATATCATATAATCATATTACATATGACAAAACAAAAAAGGTTTCAGACATATACAGTAATGTAGATAGAGATACTGTATGCTGTAGGTTTTATTGGAAAATATAGATTAAGATAGATATAATTTTTATTCTATCAAGAGACAAATATATTAGATTCTGCCAGGATAAGAACAATACTACATACAGTATTTGATATGTTAATAGAATGGTTTAGTTTATCTTAAGGTATGGGCGTTTTTATATTGTTATTCGCTTGTATTTTCTTGTATTGCAGTTTGTCCCTTTTGTTGTTGCAGTGACTCTATTATAAATGTGTCTAAGAGATTCCACGTTACAACACCAATCTCCTCAGCTTTCCCAACAACCACAGGACGCGAGAGGCACTTCTAAAAATAATGGGGCGACACAGCATTTGAGAAATCTTGACTCGGACAGCTGATTGGAATGATAGTGCTTTGGTAGGCCCCAACAATACTAATATTTCACACGAGGTCCCCAGAAGGCATGTTTTTTGCAAGTGAAGCGGCAGGTGCGGTCCCTTATGGATACCACTAGCAGTTTCGCTCTCTGTATCTTACGCTGTCTGTTGCTGTATTTTTTTATTTGCTACAGCGCTCGTGGGACACTTATTGGACATGATTAATGAGGCCAGTACAGAGTGATGTAGTTTTTGGCTACACCCATAGTCTAATGCTAGAGATTACAGATGACTGCCCTTGCCCCCCCCCCCCCCACACACACACACACACACACACACACACACAAACACCTCTTTCTCTTCTTCATTCCTTTCTTTTTTCAATTCCTTTTTCAATCTGTTAATTTTGTCTTCTTTTAGTTCTCTGTAATTCGCCCTAGTAGTGGAGAGCTGTGTAACAGGACCTGGGAAGGCATTGCAGCGCCTTACACCATCATGCTAAGATCAATGCAAAATGACAGGGGGGCTTTTTGGCCAGATATTTATAGACTGTTAGCTCTACGACCTCTCTCACACGCAGACACCTGATCATTAGAACCAAATCAAATCCCTTTGTCCTGTGTGTGTGTGTGTGTGCGTGTGTGTGTGTGTGTGTGGTACGGGGCGTGAACATGCCAGTCAGGGAAAGTGGAAAAGTATGTCAGCATCCAGCTGGTCTATCAGGTCTCCTTCGTCAAAGTGAACAAAGTGTGTGTGGGTGCGCATGCAGGACTTTTTGTGGTGTTCCGTAATGGTCGCCCAATGACACAAGACCACTATCTTAAGTATTTAAATCATGTTCGTCTAACATTCCTTTTCCATTTAATTCAACAGCGTTGTTCACTTACTTCAGCTAGGAGCTATGGAGTCACACAACCAGCATAAAAGACACCTGAGATCCTCCTAAGGCTTTGCTTTGCTCTCTTGACATGATTAAGGACAGGAGAACTTATAGATCTAGAATCTATATCTAGCTTTAAATATATGTAGAATCTATTTCAATATAGCTCTATCTACATATATCTTTAATCTAGATCTATAATAGAATCTAGATATTTAATAATTCATCTAGACTATAGATGAAACTAGCTGGAATTTCTCTTTGCAATTTAGCAGCAATCGAGGAACAATTTTGAGACGATTGCAGCGAATGTGATGCCAGTCAGGAAATATCTATTTATCACCTGTAATTTGCTGATTGGCTAGTTGTCGTGTTGCCATCTTCTTTATTGGTTACAAACCCAAAAACGATCCGGCGTCATGTGTTATCCATACACAGAGGCCATTGCCTGTAGAGCTGCACACACACACACTCTCATGGCTGTACACGGTAATGTGCACGCTCCCAGCAGCTTAGGCATGCATGTCTGCTAATTAACATCCCTCCCCCTAAGCTTAACGTACTGTACAGACACTAACAATATACTGCCATACTCTCCTGCAGAGCACACCTCCGCTAATCCTCTGTGCATTAGCCAAGAGGCATCCCCCTTTCTCTCTCTCTCTCTCTCTCTCTCTCTCTCTCTCTCTCTTTCTCTCTCCTACTCCTATCACCTTCTCTCAATCACACATTCCTCCCTCTCTCTATCCTTCCCCACCATCCCCCTCACCGCCTTAAAAGAAAATACTTTTTTAAGTCTTACAGATCTTAACACTTTTTTGGGTGGCTTAGGGGTTTGTGTTGCTATGCACAAGTGTTTGTGTGTGTGTGTGTGCTAGTGCTAGTGTGCAGGCACACAATGACGTGCTCACTGGACGGTTTCCATTTTCAAGTGCGCGTGTGTGTGTGTGTGTGTGTGTGTGTGTGTGGGTGTGTGTGTGTGTGTGTGTGTGTGTGTGGGTGTGTGAATGTAAGGGGGTTTGCGGCTTTAGAGGGTAAGAGTCTATGAGAAGGGGGATGAGGTCTAGCAGTGTGCATGCACGTGCACAATGTGCACGTGCAGAGCATCGACTGTAGTGAAACAGCAGCGCTTGCACTGCTTAATTAATCAACATCAAAAGGCAGCATTAAAAATGAATGGGGCCCGAAGCAACAGTTTGGCTAAAGTGAATAATTCAGGCATAGAGCTTAGCCTGCTGCCCAACATTCTATTGAGTACCAAAATCTGTATTTATTTTTTATTTTTCCTGTGCACCCATTTACTCCGGATTTAGCCGCTCTGGGAAAGTTTACTGGTAAGGATCAATGCCCGCTCCAATGAGGGAATTCTAGGCAAACAACTCTCATTCCACATTCAGAGCTGTTCTGTTACAGAAAGCCATTAGTCTCTCTGTGACCACTGTTACGGACCCTTAGTTCCAAATTAGGCTTCTATTCCTTTTTCGATTAATTGTATTCAAGGAAGTGGGTTTCAATTAAATGAGAAAAAGTCACCCAACTCTGTGATGAGGAGATCTTTAACCCGAGTGAAAATCCATTCTCCTTTCCATTATTTAATTGTAATTTCAATATCAGCTCAACTCTGAATGAATTAACACCTACAATAAAATACATGATAATAAGCTATGCTCTCTACACTATAAAACACTGTAAACCGAAAGATCCGTCACCATTTTGCACTTCTTCTTTTGTGTAGCACTTCATTAAATTACATCCTTTCTTCATCATTTAACAAGTTGTAGCTTTCCATACTCCCCTTTGTTGTTTTCCAATAACATGTCCTTATTGTAGAGGAACAACAGTGCAAAGCACTCTAATGAAATAAAGTCACACATAAACACCATAAAAAAACAAAAAAAACATGTTGCTACGGCTACAGCAACATTGCATGGCCATCTAGGAGCAATAAAGTCTGTCAACCAGTCAGAACTAGTCTGGTGGGTTCTGGACTGGCTCCTTGAATCCCGCAGCAGAACCATTCTGTTGGCATGCAGGTACTGGGGGAATAGTGATGGGGACACTGGGAGGAGAGCAAAGGGACCAGAGGGACCCATTCTGTGAGATGGGAGGTCTGGGTGAGGATAAGCAGAGAGATTTATGACACCGTGTGAACTGTAGTGCAACGTAAAGGGACCTTGTTAGCATAGGTTTATGAGACCATGTGTCATCTTAAGTCACCACATTGGTCCTGGCAATGGCTAAGTTCCTCAACGCGTGGACAAAATAAGAGCCTGTTTTATTCTCAGCTCACACAGCATGGGCATGTATGATGTATTTTAAATTACAAGTGCAATGCACGGCTGTCTAATATTTCATTGCTTTATTACCTAAAACAGGGCATAGAAATAAAAATAGCCAAAGAAACACATACATGCGCGCACACACACACACACACACTCACACAATGCGCAAATGGAGTTTCTTTAGGAGAGCTATAGCCCTATGAGCTGGTCTCCGGAGACACACTTTGGGTGGAAAAAATAAAAGAAGAAAGTGAGACATCTGGAACAACAGTCTGGGTCTAGGGGATGTGTGTGTGTGTGTGTGTGTGTGTGTGAGAGTGGACTTTGCTGTGCTGTACTCAGCAGTCTACAGTCCGTTTAGGTCCCCAGAGTGGCAAACTGGAAACCTATTCTGGTGTGTGTGTGTGTGTGTCATCTGTTTGCATGTATAATGACTTATGTGCATGCGTGTGAGCATTTAAACATGCATGCTTTTGTTTCTGTCTGTGAGTTTGTGTGTGTGCGTGTGCATTCACACGTGTGTCCTACACTACATTTGTCATACACACATGGTGGGAGTGTTTGTGGTGAAAGGAAGGCTAGAGGGTGTGTGTGCGTGTGTGTGTACATGCGCGCGCGTGTTCGTTCCCTTAGCGGATGCCTATTTCTAGTTTGGTTTGAGGGTCAAGGTTTGGCCACCGGTGGTGAAAGCTGCGTTCCCATTTCAAGAGGGAAGAAAAGCGTCCTCTCTCTTTCCACTTCTCTCATACCCTTCCCTCTCCATCCTTTTACAAAGAAAAGATGATCCAACACACCATCATCCCTTCGAAGCCTTAACCCCTGCTCTGCCTTACAGCTCTGTGCCGTAAACAGGCCGGCAACATGCTTCGGCGCGTATTTAACAGCACACCTACGCGCTGTTAAAATGAAGGAGAATGTGCAAGCATTTAATGCCACCGTGCCAAGCTGTTTATCATCGATGTTTAGTTTACCACACATCACACAGGCCGGGTAACAGTTGTCCTTATTGGTGACAGAGAGAGGTAACTGAAAAAATGTAATCTGTTGCTGAGATTGCATTTGAAACCCTGAAGCTGCCCTGTGTTTCCTTGTAGGTCTTTACTTTAAGCACACATATTCACACAACAACAAAGCGCACTATATTATTAAATCCTGGAAGTCTTGCGGGAGCACCAGTGTTTGTGTATAGATCAATGGGCAGTCATATTAATTTCAAAACAAATATGTGTACATGGTATGTGTT
Source organism: Typhlichthys subterraneus (assembly GCA_027564835.1). NCBI lineage: Eukaryota > Metazoa > Chordata > Actinopteri > Percopsiformes > Amblyopsidae > Typhlichthys > Typhlichthys subterraneus. Next base: position 1,466 of record JAODUH010005095.1, on the reverse strand, counting down.
AGCAGAGGAGGAAATGCTCAATGCTCATTTTTGGCTTGTTGGCTGACTAATTGAAAGTTTTGCTAGCAAAATAATTATGACAGATATTAACATGAAAATGTCCTTAAAATAACTGCAGGCTAACACGTATATAATCATATAAAAATGACCATGATGTTATGCCACAGATATATATATATATATATATATATATATATACGGTATATATATTATTGAGTGTTCCAATGTGGAAATATCTTAACATCTGATTTCTTAACACCTAAAAGTTCATATTTAGATGTTTAAATGCAAATAAAAAATAATAAAAACAATCATTATTATTATCAAGTGGTTAGGCATATTAGTATTGACTAAATATTTTATGTTTCAGAAATATAGAGATACTGTACATACTTCATAAAGATCTTATTTGTATGGGTCTACAATATTGAAAGGATATATTGTGAAAACATTTACTTTTTCAATGCTTCAGTATCTGGAGTGCCTACCAACCCACAAAACGGAAATATGGCAACTCCAGTCAGTTTCTTTTTGGCTGCCTATATAAGAAAATACGTTTTTCACCAATGTGCTTCAGCAAGCCGTTCATATTTGCTCCCCTTGGAACATCAGAAATGGAGCTCATTAAAATGATGCCACCAAGTATCTCCACCCATGGCTTATTGAGAACTACCTTTGCGAACGTGCGTCATTATTGTTCTTGCAAATATTGGACCCGCTAGCATTATGAATCTAGCAAAGTGCGTAAACTGCTCTGTTGTCAGCTGCAGAGCAGTACACATTACATGGACCCCAGCCTCAGAGGACTGATCAGCTGAGTGGCTTGAGCTTATTATTGATGGCAACATCCCAGCTTACAATGTTGCTTGTGTTCTACTGCTGTAACAGAAGTAGCTTCATGACGTTTATGTTAATTACATTAAATACCAGAAACCTAGCTTACATAAACACACTCCGTATAACGTACAACTTGAAGTATAACTGCAGTGTAACACAATACAAAAATGATATTACTTTACATGACAGAGCAGTTTTGGGGTGCTGTCTTACTTAATTCTTGTGGTATTTTGTCCAAATCATGCACAGACATTTCATTAATAATCAGTAGCGAACAGTGACCCTTGACACTGGGCCTTCAGTGTCACCACAAGACAACAACAGTTGCGTATGTGAACATAGTCGGTGTGCAATGCTTAACGGCTATGTGTAATCATTGACTGCTATAGTAATGTTAACCTCACACACACATACACACACGCCAAGTGCATATGATACAGTACAGACTGGTCTACATATTTGCCTAAAGTACAATATTTTGTAACATTGTAATATGTTTTATCAAAAAGCTTGATCTTAACAGCCCTAGGTTTCCATAAACACGCAAACCAACTGTCAGGGGTTGTGCAGGCAGGGTGGACCCAAAAGCACGACACGCGGGTTCTCCAAACACAAGGGTTTTATTCAAG
>JAODUH010005093.1:0-10325 GCA_027564835.1 Typhlichthys subterraneus | reverse complement strand
TTTATTTTTTTATATATTTTTATCTGTGTGTTTTTTTATATATATATATATACACATACATATATATATATATATATATATATATATATGTATGTGTATATATTTTTTCATATGGTCTACATGTGTATCTAGGTAATAGTGTTTGTACCAGGATTTTATTTATTATTGTTATGGTCCAAAAACACATACTGTACATAAAGCTCTATGTATGCACCGCCTCTGAATCTTGCCGATGGCAAGTCTGACACGAAGGCTGAAATGTAGTGATATATTAACTGCTGTTCATATTCATCAGTGTTTTACTGTGGCGGTGCCTTGCCTTGGTTCTCCACTGGATGGGATGAGAAGATGACAGGCCCCCGAGTCACAGTGAATCATCAATATGTATGAACTGCTCTGTTGTAAAGAGCCAGTGACCCTGAACACTAATGCACTGAGACCTTCGTTTCACTTTTTCCTTTCCTTTGTTTAGTGTAATGCAATGCTGGCAGAAAAAAAAGAAAACACTTTTCAATATAGTTTTTTTTTATTTTGATTTGTGTTGTGTTATGTGTTATTTTTCATGTGTGTAGTCTACTAGATTGTACTGTATAGTTGAAGATGTTTTTTTTTTATATGAAATGTCAGTTGCTAACACTGTGACACTGCAGCCATGCATGAAGGGTACTAGCTCCTTTTATTTTCTCTTTGAATTTATGGAAATTACTCTACAAACCACCAGCATGTGGTCCAATTCCTCATTCGCTGTCAGTTATGGGACTGAATGGCAATTCTTCCCAATTTCATATAGAAACGTAGTGATACAGTACCTGTATGTCAATGCCATTTTTATTGTACTGTATGGAGGCCTACAGCTCTTAAAGGGATTTGAATTGTTCAATGTTTGATGTTCAGGGGACGGTTAATGATGTTTTAGCAACATTTGCTAATTTGCCCTAATTTTTGGTTTATTTCTTGGTACATTCTCCTTTAATTTGTAATTGTTAACAAGTTAAAATCTTGACAACTACATCACATGAAGGCCTATCTGTGTGTGTGTGTATTTACACGTATGTATGTGCAAGTAATGAATACTGACTTAATGGCCATAAAGCTCTTAGTGTTTTGAAATGTCTCACATGGGAGCCGTATAACACAATAGTCTACAAAACTGTGTCCATAAGTCACTTATTTTACCAGTGGTAATTCTACCACTCCAAAGTAATTTTAATACTGTAATAACGAGTATTGTATTGTTGCACACACTGACTTTGATAAATATTTGACAGTCAATATTAATTATGTCTAGTTAATATATGTTAACTCTTTCACAGAAGAGTCAATATTCCTTTCTAGCTGGCTTGTACAGGTCCTAATTTACAGTATAATGCATAATAAAGCTTTTCTGTGAATGTTATTCCATACAAACGTCCAATGCAATTGGATAGGAGCAATACTCCTCATACTTCTGTTTTTCCTGATAAGCTCCAGTGCCCCTAATGATTTGCATGAGCTATGGCCCAGGACCATGACTTCCTGTTCCTGATGTTGATGGTTTGCCTACAGGTCAAGTTAGGATTTGTGCAGTGCTCTCTGGTTCTATAGTGATCTGAAACGTGCTGTTATATGCATGCAGCATTTCACTGTGCAGGTGACAGATCGATTTTGCGTAGTAATCTGTATGATGGTAACTTTAGATAGATGTATAGCTGGCTTTAAAGGTGCCATCTTGCTCAAAGGACCTAAATCATATTATATAATACATTGCAGATTAATTTATGATGTAATTTGAATCTGACGTCAAATAAATAACACAGGCCTAGTTTGAAAGAACTTTATGTTTGTAAGCAAATCTATCCCGTATGTTGTGATAGTCTGCCACCACTAGGGGGAGAGAGTGGGCCTCCAGCCAGTCAAAGGATATCAATAGTCTAGACTCTAGACTCTAGACTCTAGAGTCTAGAGAGAGGCAAAACGTAAAGTAGGAGAATCTGAAACAAGGACTCTCTGGAGAGAAGGTTATGTGGGTGGAGGTTGCATAAATAAAAGATAAACAAAACGTAACAAGGGAAGAACAATTTTGAGAGGGAAGTAGCTTCTCAAGTCCCTGTGATGATGCGTCCAACAACACTGAATAAGTGCAAGCATACGGTCTATGAGAGGTAAAATGCATGTACAGTAATTGAAGATGTAAAACAATGGATTAGCTGGAGGTGGTGAGTAAAGTACATATAAAGATCAGGGTGCAGATGTGTGCACTTAGTGAAGGAGAGAGAAAGCTGCTGTCCAATAACCTTAGATCCAGCATGCATTATTTACATCAGCATGACGCCAGGACTGAGAGGAGGCACTTACACTCAGCCATCAGGCAGACAGGAGCTGGGCAGCTCTGGACATCATCAGATTTCATGGCAAAGCCAATTAACACAGTCCAATAGGCCTTATTTTGCAGCTACCCTCATGAGCGAGCATCTGAAAATGAATAGAGGCATGCAATTCTCCCCTACCACCCACACAGTTTAATAGCTAGGCCTACATTATTATTCAGTATGAACATAGTGTATAGGCCTACAATATATGCAGCTCAACATTGTGAAGGCCTATAAGAAACACCCAGGGAAATAAATTGTCCTGAAGGTGATGGCGGCAAGCAAAGCATTTCATGCGTGGCCTGTGCTCATGAAGGCTGCCGGTAAATGCTAGCATGCGGCATACTAATGATATTATAAAGGCTGCCTGTGAGTGCTTGCATGCAGCATGCTAATGATATTATGAAAGCTCATGAAGTCTGCCTGTGAGTGCTAGCATGCAGCATGCTAATGATATTATGAAGGCTGTCAATGAATGCTAGCATGCAGCATGCTAATGATATGAAGGTTTATGAAGGCTGCCTGTGAGTGCTAGCATGCAACATGCTAATGATATTATGAAGGCTGTCGGTGAATGCTAGCATGCAGCATGCTAATGATATGAAGACTCATGAAGGCTGCGTGTGAGTGCTAGCATGCAGCATGCTAATGATATGAAGGCTGCTGGTGAGTGCTAGCATGCAGCATGCTAATGATATGAAGGCTCATGAAGGCTGCCGGTGAGTGCTAGCATGCGGCATGCTAATGATATAATGAAAGCTCATAAAGGCTGCCTGTGAGTGCTAGCATGCAGCATGCTAATGATATGACGGCACATGTAAGCTGCCAGTGAGTGCTAGCATGCGGCATGCTAATGATATAATGAAAGCTCATAAAGGCTGTCTGTGAGTGCTAGCATGCAGCATGCTAATGATATGACGGCACATGTAGGCTGCCTGTGAGTGCTAGCATGCAGCATGCTAATGATATGAAGGCTGCCGGTGAGTGCTAGCATGCAGCGTGCTAATGATATGAAGGCTCATGAAGGCTGCTGGTGAGTGCTAGCATGCGGCATGCTAATGATATAATGAAATCTCATAAAGGCTGCCTGTGAGTGCTAGCATGCAGCATGCTAATGATATGACGGCACATGTAGGCTGCCAGTGAGTGCTAGCATGCAGCATGCTAATGATATGAAGGCTCATGAAGGCTGACGGTGAGTGCTAGCATGTAGAATGCTAATGATATGCAGTGTTGGCACGCCATCCTCTTTGGGGACCCCGTGCTGCTAGCTGAGCAGATGCGCTGGCGTGTGCTAACCTGTGTGAGCCTGGTATTCCTAATCGTCCCTCCGCCCCCCTTGCCTAATCCCTGTAATATATACTATCTGTCTTTTCTCCATCAAATGAATTGCCTGCTGATTTCTGTGCGACTAGGCAGTAGCATGGTGTAACCAGTCAAAAGGTTCACTTTATTAATTGGATCCGGGGCTGGGCAAGGCTCCATTGTAAAGTGTCTGCAGCCGTTGCCTCCTGCTGTGTGTATGTATATCTATGGAAACTATTGGACAGCCTTTAACCAATCAGCATTGCTACGACAGTTTGTAGGCTATTGCATCATCTAGCTCTATCACCATTTCTAAAACAAGCTTGACTTCAACGTTGCATTTAGCCACACCCACTGGTTGCTGATTGATCCGCCATTCAAGTGGCTGTGTAAATGCTAAAGGGAGCAGGGTTTCCAGACTATCATCTCATTGACAATTGAACTGAGGGCAGAGCCAGACTGACTGAATGAATGAATTAATAAAAATGATCAAACAAACAAGCACTGGAAAACTGACAAATGCTGTGTGTGTGTGTGAGAGAGAGGCAGCAGCATCCCTATCTGAAGGCCAGGTTGCGGGGGCTTGACTGCGAGCCAGCCATCTTTGTGTTGTGCTGCAGACCCAGCTGGGCCGGAGGCCGGCGGGAAAACAAGAGGCAGATAAATAACAGTGTACCGGCGGTCTCCCTGCCCCTTCCTGTCTCCGCCGCTGCTCTCCCCTGCCTGCATGAACACCGCTTCCTCTCTTTGTTGTGCCTGCTTCGCCGTGCCAATGTGTCCGCCAGCATCAAGCCCACACGGACCTTCCCCACCCATTCTTACGGCCTCTTTGCTGGTCTTTTATGCACACGTATGTGTGTACATACGCCTGAGCATATACGCACAATTTGTACACAGAGACCCCCTGCGTAGACAGTCTACTGCACCTGTTCCTCCTTGCTCTATACCCACACACTGACCCCATGCTATGTTAACAGGTTAATCCAGTCTGACATCCACATGTGTGACTAGTATTGCTCAATGCTATAGCTGTTGTTACGAGCAGCCACCCAAACGCCGGGATTAGCACACAGACAGTAGCTTGTCTGTGTGGCATTTGCCAGTTAGCCTAGAAACCACACAACGCAATTAGCTATACCTCTGGCAATCTGTAGCCTCTGACTTGAGCAAGACATAGAGGGAGAGGTAGAGGCCATGCCATTGCGCCACATGTGTATATGTGCCATCATTTTAGGGGTGTGCCACACATTTCCGTGTTAAGCTCCATACAGTGTTGTGCAGATCTAGACCCCCCCCCCCCCCAACCCCCACCCCCATCCCACACACACTCTTTTCTCATCTAGTTGGAAAGTGTAGAGAGCTCACCACAGGCTTACGACAAAGAAGCCCATCCAGAACAGACCGCTACACAAAAGCCTGGCTCATGTAGACAAGGCAGGCGGCTGCAGGGAGCTAGCTGAGCAGCAGCGGAGCAGACAGACAGGCAGACAGACAGACAGGCAGGCATGATGCCCACCCAGACTGTCTCTGGTGAAAAGCCCAGCCTATAGAGGCACGCAGCTCACGGAGACAAAAGCAAGCAGACAACAACGAAACGAAACAATGCCCTCAAAGCCCAATTGTGCCGGAATGAAAAAACCTATAGCTATCTTTATTTTGGTTAGACTAGGACTCTACTAGGTCATCATCTTCTTCGTAGTTCATTCCAGTTTGAATGAGATTCAGTCATCAGACATGATGAGGCAGGTGCACTAATCTGCACCCAATCTGAACAACAATAGGCTATCCATCCTCATTCACAATTCAGATTTGTGAGCTGAAGCATCCTTTATGGCGATATATATTCAAATCTAGACGAGGAACAAACTAATCTACACAATCCGGCAATGTCTCAGTCCGTGAATGTAACGAATAACGTTAAACTACAAAAAACTCAACAGGTTTGAGTGTTCAGATACTGTAGGCTAATAGGCTTAGGCTATGTGACCCATACACATTAGCCGATAACAAAATAAGAAAAGAGGTTGACAATGAAATTATGTAATCATACCATTTGTGTATCGCATTTCACGCTAAAGTGAATGAATCAATTGTGATAATACTCCCATATCACTTTATATGGGAATATGAACCTGGGCCTCGCAAAATAAGTGTGCAGTCGGTCGGTCATGGTGAGGGTGTGTAGAGTGGGGGGCGGCGGCATGAGGCGAACGGGAAGGGGGCAACAGTGGTGACAAGCGGCAGGAACTCGGTGAATAAAATAGGGTTGCTTGCAAGGGGTGACATCATTCCTAATTTGAATAAACCCTCGCCTAGTGATTGGCTGGAACTGGGAAAAACCAAAGTTCCCCGGTACTCCGCTATTCATCCCTTTCAATTCAGCCACCGCGCACAACGTCGTGGTAAAGACATAAAGCATTCGCCCCCGCTCTCTCTCTCTCTCCTCCGCCTGTCCATCCGTCCTCCGGTCTCGTCTAGAGAGAGTGTGTGCGTGGACTGCTAAGCGTCGCTCCTTTCTTTGGCAGAGGACGCACACCACTTCTGAAAAACGGCGGTAGACACAGAAGTTTGTCGTTGAACCAGCCGCCCTGCCTTCCAATCCTTTTATCGCTCTCGGCTCGGTCGTATTCGTCGATTTATTCCCCGTTGACGGCAGGAGGATCCCGGAGATACCGGCCAACACTGGGCGTAGCTGGAGAGGATTTGCTGGCCTGCCGTTACTACAGCATTGGTAAGCGGAGATCCCTTTAGCTAGCATGCTATTGATAGTTAACTATGATACGGTAAATGCTATGACACAATAGGATGCGTTTAGATTAGCAACGTATTCCCCGAATAAATGTATGAATGAATGTCTGCATTGGATGTGATTTTTACGTGTGTAAACTGGTTTAGTACAACTGTCATCTATATTTTAGTCGATGCCAGATTCACTTTGACGCTACGTACGGTATGTGTAAATGGTTGATGGGGCGGTGGCAGGCTTTATGTACTGAAAGTGACCATCAGACATTGGACTTGCCTATTTAGATGAACATTCTATTGTTTTTAACAAGACGTTTTAGATATTATATTATCCATTTTATGTACTGTATGCTCACCAATTGTCTGTGAAATAAATCCCTCCCTAAACTTTAAGTTCTCCTTCTTTCTCCATCCTCCATCGAGGATGCCCATTGTTCTGCGTGGGGGCCAAGTGGTGCGAACTGAGAATTATGTCGTTCTCCCCCTCAGGCGAAATGTCAGGAAATTTAGCGCTTAATAATTACAAGAAGGCCTGCTCATTTTATATTAACACTATGTTGTAAAATATAAGTCGTTATAAGAAAAAAAGCTTTAAGTGGGCCTGATAACACGGGTTTGTAGAGACTGTAGCTGTCGTTACAACAAGTGATTAATATGACCCAGGCCTACAAAAATGTAGTGTGGGAGTCATGACTAGAGGAGCTGCTTTCAGACGCTCTGTTAGTGCATGCAACAAGACATATTAGCATACACTCCCTTCAGAACAATGGGCAAGAGAGAACAAGAGCCAGTCTTCCAAGCCTGGCAAAGAGCGTTTAATAAATTGCACAGATGCAAGCATTCAAGTCCTTAAACCTCTGCTTTGTTCTCTGCCATGGAGGGACTTTGGGCTGCCAGGGGCATATTGTGGTTTCAGGCTTTGTGACCATTGTGCATATGGTCAATATTCTATTATCTACCATGAGATTCTGATGCCATTTTTCTAAATAGTAAAATGGCATCCCAGTGCGATTTAATATGAGCACTTTCAGGCCTGACCATGCATGGATTGGTGTCTTGTCTTGGTATGCTCAGCCACTCATCCAAACTGCCTACCCCCAGAATGACAGAACGGCTGACTCACAATGCGAGCGGATGAGGCAGGGAAATAGAAGATTCAGACCATGGGCTAATGCAATAAAGTAAAATTACATTTAGCTGCCATTAAAAACCAGAGCCTTCTTACATAAAGAATGCCTCTAAAGGAAATGTAAGATGGAGGATATGGATTACTGTCAATGTCATTCTTTGTATGCTGTCAAATTATATTTGAATTGGCACAACACGGCAACGCTGTGTCCCAGTGGCCTCACAGTAAGAAGGTCCTGGGTTCGAACCTCAGTCGTCCTGGCCTTTCTGTGTGGAGTTTGCATGTTCTCCCCGTCTCTGCGTGGGTTTCCTCCGGTTTCCCCCGGTTTCCCCCACATCCAAACAAAAAAATTAAACATGTTAGGTTCACGCTCTCAGTGCCATTGACCAGAAACACTGGCATATATCTGGAGATGGTCCCTGGGTGCTGCACAGCGGCTGCCCACTGCTCCCTTGAGGGATGGGTTAAATGCAGAGAACAAGCTTATGCTTTGTGTAAAACATTTATTTAATTTAAATACAATTTAAAATAGAAATGGACCTGGATTAATCATACAAAGGTTACATTTCTAATAGATTTAACAGAATTACTGGTCTAACACCCCATGACATGAGTCTGGCTACTTTGCCATTACAATCGTCAGAATAAAGGGTTGTTGATGCCTACACCATTTTCAGTAGAAACCAAATCATTACAACTTGAAGGCTAAATAAAAAAATAAATAAATGCATTTAATAAAAAAAAATATCCACACAGATCTAGGTGATGGTACGGGTTTCTCACACAAGCATTGCCTGCTATGTGATAAATAACTATTGATGTAAACGGATAGTTTCAGGTGCTGGACTTATTCAACGGCCTTGCGCCTGATTTGAATTATAATGACCTACTTTGCCTCCCGGCTCCAGCTGGCCTATTGACCTGAGCCAAGGTCCTTGGGTATAGGGTCGATGATTGTTACATTAATGGCACAATGTTTCAGCCTAATCTACCCTGCGGCCTAGTACCGCTCTTTGGTGGCCCAGTGTGTCAGCCAAGCCAGCCCCCTTTCTTGCACATGAGACCTTCCATCGACGAGCCCTCAACTTTTGGGCAAGCCCACGCCTCCGTTGGCTTTCCAAAACAAACCCTGGTCCTTCACGTTTCTTAGCGTTCTCCTAATTTTTAGCGTTCTCCTCATCCTTTTAGTACTTGTGGTCATTGTTTTTACCCAATATGAGCAGGTACTGTCCAGCTTCAACCGTTTTACTTTTGTTTGGGCGGGAAGAACATAATAGGACGTGTGTTTTTCTGATTCGTCATTATTTGGTTAAGCGGCAATTGGCTACTGTGCGTAAAGTGCCCAAGTCACCATGTGTGCAGCTGAGATAAAGCAGAGATAAACTCTGCCATGGTACAGTTGTCAGCGGCTGCAGTTGGCGACAGGCAGTGTGGTTTGGAGGGTGTATTTGCCAGCTGCTGCAGTAATTTTCTGTGTTTAGAGGCTCTGAATTCCTCCGGTGGGAGGTTTGATAATGAACATGGCTAGTAGAACTGTTGCTAGGCGTCCAGGCAACATTTGCACCAACTGGATGCGGTGGCTTAGTGTGTTTGGCCTCTGCAGGGCATGCTGGGATACGGAAAAGACATGGTTAAAGATGGGTCTGGCGTTTTTGGAACACAGCGAAAAACATTTTTGACGTGTCTGTCATGCAAATTTTCCACCACCCTGTGGCTTTTAAATATTGGTTACCATGACGCCCACCTGCTTGAGCTTAGTGTGCATTTAACTGCTGGACAGAGTTGCTGCTGTTGTGCAGATTATGTCAGGGGCTAGCCAGCCTGTCCTCACCATAACCCAGCAAGGAATTGCAGAAGTGCACACCAGACGGCGACGTTGAAAGGACGCCGGCAGACTCCATTTACCATAGGCAACTGTACGGTGCATTTGCTACAGTGGCGATGTTGCAGATAAGACGTTCTGTGATGTTTGATTGTAGTTTTACATACACACTTGCATACGCACGCACTGCACTGATTTTGTGCAGATTGCAGTTTGACCTCGCTAGTTTAAAATGACATACTGCATGCGGGTGACAACGAGAGAAGCTGTTCGCTGTATGCCTCTCAGGGATCAGGTTCCACCTGGAGCGTGCCTCGCTCCACAACAAACAGGAGGACCTAATCCTCTAACCAGTACATTGTGTGTGCGTGTCCCTGTCGCATGCAAAATCCTGCGAGAAAGGGAGGTGCAGCATGGGAGAGTGTTTACACTGTCCCGTGAAGATGTGTGTTTTCCCCATCCTGTTCTTCTTCTGCCTGCTCCCTTCCTAATCTGCGCTATCTGGCATACGGTGTCATTGATCCAAACCACCAGCTGGTCCTGGGCTAGCCTGATCTCATTTACCGCCGGAGGGGAGCCTGCTTTGGGCACCGTGCCGATTAAGGAGATGTTCCAAGGCCACTTCAAGTTACAAATTATACTTAACTCTCTCTCTCTCTCTCTCTCTCCACCCCCCCCATTGCTGCAGGGTGGCCCACACACTACAGTACACAACCCAACCCCACCCAGAGCCACTTTGTTAGAAAGCTACCTTGTCCCAGCCCTCCCTTGTGTCCCAGGGGAGCGGACTAACTGCATAAGAGGAGTGGGTCCCCTGTCTGCCTCACTAATGGACTCCTGCTCTTCCCTGCGCATCTGTGGAGCCAGCAGCAGCCCCCCTTCCCTCTCTCCCATCTCAACCCCCCCCCCCCCCGGACCGGTTGTCTTCCCACGTGTTACTGATCGATTGGAACTCCTTAACGCCATTTGGAGGGGC